>JAQIWA010000062.1:0-59274 GCA_034693305.1 Eueremaeus valkanovi | reverse complement strand
AAAAGTCGAGGGGGGGTCTAGCAGAGCCTCAAACCACAGGGGGGGGTATTTTGCCAAATCTCAAACTCAGGGGGGGGTATTTTGTCTATACCCCCCCCTATGGCATCCCTAGTTTAAAGAGTGAATATATTAGAGCAGAAGGTATAGAGAGCTCAGTCTGAGAATAGAGTGAATGGGAAAAGAAGTGGATCTGAAATGTAATGAAAAAAAGAGGATATTTTACTAACTGTGTGTTCAATGATATAGTTTTCAGCGAAGATCGGATTCAATGCTCAGCTCTTTTAAAAGTTGAACGAACTATAAATTCGGGACAATTTTATAGACAGTAATGAATCCTAGCGTTGGATATATTCAAAATTTATTACTAATTATAAAAAAATAATGAATTTTTTGAACCAATAAACCCGAGAGTACTTCAAATGTTTGAGATTTCAGAAATTTTTTGATTGTGTGACAGAATTACAAACAGAATATTAAACATTATTTGCTTCATAATAGATGTGGGAAACCATTGTGTAAAAAAAATCACGACTTTCTGATGGAGAGAACGGTTAGAAATTTTTGGCTAAAGTATAATCTTTTGATCATTTTTTGATTGAGTTCTGAGAATCGCCAGAAGTGTTGTTTCTTTATTACCGGTGCTATTAAACACGAAGCAAATATTTATGATATAATATATAATAATATAACTTATAAATTATGAGTTATGAAAGTTCATTAAAAATTCACTTCAAATGTAATACTTTTTGAATACATTATATATTTTTATATAAAAGGAAAGCCAAGAAAAAGCCTAATCCGGTATAAAATATCGATAATAAAAAAATCCATTATATGTTCGCTAGAATTTCAGCCGAATTTGTGATTTAGATTTAGGGTTGATATAAATTTTTTAGTTATTAAAAGTTAAGTACCGGGGCAGAACTAGCAATTTGAACCTTTCTCGTGTGTATAATACCTGTGTAAGTAAGGATCAAAAAGGCATTTCCGCCACTGTATTGCACAAAAAATAAGTTACACTTCATTTATAAAGTTTTTTCGTTCAAATGAATTATGAATTTTTCATAATTGAGGAAAACTTTAATCAAATTCTTTCAAATAATTATTATTTTAATGATTTTTCACACTTTTAAGTCGAAAATACTTGAATCCATCAAAAAAATAAAAACATAATAAACAACAAAAACTTTTAAATTTTTCAACGAATTGAATGAAAAGCATTTAGTCTTTAGTCGAATGGATAAGGAATTAGAAAAATGTATGAATAAAGAAAACTTTTAGCATTTTTTTAGACTCAGCTTCGCTCTAATGCTCTGACAACTTAATGTTTATTTTTGTCAAATATTTGTATCAAATGAATTCTCTTATTAATGATTGTTAGCATTCAAATAAAGGGCTTCTTCTGATGCATCAGAAAATTGTATGCAATTACTTGTGGAACGAATCGTAAGATTTATAATAAACTAAAATTTATGTCTTATGTCAGGGAAGGACCTATTCTGCAGTAGAGAGTCGTTTACATTAAAAATAACTAATAAAATAATAAACTATTAATTTGTCGTTTGCTATGAATATACAGCAATCATAATATAAATTCATAGGCTCTTGCTCTCTATCTCCCATTCCCTCTCCATTTCCGAGTCTAAAAGAGAAGTTCTATACAAACGATTCGTACAATTATTATATTTTAGTCAATTGTAACGATTCGTGAATTCTATAAATACGTAATTTTGTAGACGAGAGCACTATATGTACAGTATGTATGTGTTCGCCAAAACTTGAATTATAAATGATTGGAATATTCAGACTATTATATTATTTAGCTTTTTGTCAAATAGTTTTGAGAAAGTTTTCAACTAATTATGATAATTGACTGCAATTTTGTTGCGAATATATAATAAGTTTTTTGTAAACCACTATATAATGTGTATATATCAGGGCTGAGCAGCAATTGTAAAAGGATAGAAAAGTTAGCGTGCAATAAAAATAAGTGAATCGGCCTGTCGGGTCGTCAGTAAATGCATCTTGATGCTTTATATTATGCAAAATGCTATTCCGTTATATTTGTCTAATTATATGAGAAATAATAAGAAAATAATTGCATTCCTATCCTAATCACAAACACATCTGAATTAATTAATCCTTTATATTAAAACTCAAAGAAATATAATTTCTTAACTTAAATGCAAATAAAGAGAAAACTCATATCAAAATAGTATTGCTATTGCGAACACAATATTTTGCATTCACTTCATTAAGGCATCAAAAAAGCCTGAAATAAATCTCTGGGAATGAATAGAATCATTGATAGGATCAGTGATGTTATTAAACTTATTCCCTTCACTGGCATATCATTGGCACCGAAAAGAGTAAACAATTTTTTGTTGCTTTAACTTATTTTTTCCTTAAATTAAATTCTAAGGAACTATAATCTGACATAAAAAGTAATGGCATAGAAGATGGCAACTTAGCCCAGCCTTTATGAGCGGGGAGTGTACCTAATATATCAATTTGGCCCAAAACCCCTTTAAAAACACTTTTGCAGTATTTCTAAAGTATTATTGATTCTTAAAATTCTGTATTATTTTTATATTTTTCTATTTCTGTTCGTGTATTACATATACGGCATAAGAGTAGGGATGCCATAGGGGGGGGTATAGACCCAATACCCCACTGAGTTTGAGATTTGGCAAAATACCCCCCCCTGTGTTTTGAGGCTCTGCTAGACCCCCCTCGAATTTGCTCGCGACCTATACCGAGTGGCATTTTTACCGAATATAGGCTAAATTTAGCTTAAATTCAACTAAATTAAGCTTAATTTAAGTGAATTAATGCTAAATTGTGCTAAATTTAGCCAAAATTGGCCGAAAATCGGGCAAAATCCGCCATTTTCGGCCATTGTGGCGGCCATCTTGTTTTCAAAATACCCCCCTGAGTTTTGGCCAAAATTTTACCCCCTCCTATACCCCCTGACTTGGCCGACATGGGCATCCCTACATTAGAGGCTATGCTTTCAAAAGTCCTATTCTTTACAACTAAATTAAGAGATGGCTTACGTGTCCAAAGAGGTGCGGTCTTCCAGTGATCATTATCGTGGGTAAAACAATTCATTTTTTCATAATTACAGGTTGTGTTCAAGAATTTTGTTTTTCGCCGCAATTTTTTCTCTTTCCTTATTCGATGTCTTTCTATAAATCTCATCCGTTTTCGCTTAGAATACCTGCGCTTCCAATACCGGTCTCTTCTATGGAGTTCACTCTTATTTGTATTGCAATCGCATTTATAGCCATCTCTGTTCAGTCCTTGAAATAATGGTCGCTTCATATTCAGGTGCCGTCTTATGTCCTTCAGTTCCAACAGTTTGTTCTGAAGTTTTTTGATCATAGAGTCCAATCGATTCTTCTTTTGGCGCCAAATGTGTTTGTTTTCATATACTGGGTCTGAACAGGAAAGGGAATGATTGTCACACAAAGTGCTGTTCTTCTCCTCAACCCTCAGAACGTCTGTATATATTGCGGATTCGTTGAACGTCTTGGCAGTACTCGCGTCCAGAAGTTTATTCAACTCATAGACGCCCTCGACATCAAACGCGTCATTCATTAGCAAATCGATGTCTCGTTTAGCTCTGGAACCGATAAAAATCGGTCGAAACTCTTTGTTGAAGACATGCTCCTTAAGGAACCTTCGCTGAAGTTTCTTCTCATTTGAATCCAATTTCCTTTTTCTCGGTTTAACCAAAAAGTCATCAGAACTGAGCCCTGAGTTGTCGTCATAATTATCGGTCGTCTCATCCGTCGGACAAAAACACTTTTTCCTCATTTGTCTCTCAAAAGTCTTACTCCAAAAAGATTTTCTGCATTTTCTGATTCGCATTTCAAAGCCATCGAAAAAGCACTCAAACTTCTGGTAAGGACTGCACGGAAAACGATATTCAGGTTTTTGACATTCAAGGGTAAGCCATTGTTTTTTGCTGAGCGCAGGCATTTTGGCGTCACTTTCACGCATGGATTTGCTATCAATTAAATTGAAAGTTCAGTAAAATATCCGATATTTGAAATAATCGAGCTATAGATACCCTCTTTCAATGAGGAACGTATGCCTCCATTCGGTCTTTTGCTTATTCTCTTGGATATCAGGTTTGTTCGGTTGACTTATATTTTTGAGCAAAGGTAAGACTGAAGTTCCATCCATATGATCCGGTACTTTGACTCCTGCTATATCAAGAAAAGTAGGCGCGAGGTCTATGTTCAGCACAATGTTATCGATCCTTAATATAAACAATGAATAACATGAATGAGAAACCAAACAAACAATTAATATAGCAATCAATTGAGTCTCACTTCTGACCACCGGTTAGTTTGGGTCCCCTCACGAAGAAGGGAACCCTCACATCGAACTCGAATGGCATGGCTTTGCCCTTAATTAATCCAAACTATTTAATTAAGCAGGATAATAATTAGTCTTTTGCTTTGTAGATGTGGTCGTATTTTATTTTGAATCAGGGATGTGCACTGGTGGAGCAATAATCATAAAATCTGCCATGGTGCCATATGCAAACCGCAGAAATAAGGTTCTGATTGGAACTAAACTTCACCTCTTAAGGCATAATTAGATTAACCTTTGCTATTTTTATATCGAGGCATTTATAGGGAATAAATAGTAAGTGTGCACATCCCTGGTTCGATTTAATAAAATCTATGTTCTCCTATAAAACATATTGCATACCTGTCCCAAATGGTAGCCGTGATCTGAAGTGTAGAATATATATGTGTTGTCTAAGGAATGGAAATAAATAATTGAATTATTATATTAAGAATGAAAGCATAGTTTGAGTTCATATTCAGACCGAGTTCTCCCAACGCTTTCAGTTCATTATATAACTGAAATCAAACAAAACTTAATTAAATAAAAAGTTTTTTCAATTGAATTATATTTTAAAAACTAATACTTTTTCAACGGATTCATCGACTGATTGCAGAGTTTGTAATCTTTTCGTGTGTAACAAATCAGTGAAGTCTTCGTGAATGGACTCCATTTTGCCGGTGTTTCTCAGCAGCCATTGCTTATCCTGGTTGGGGGCGTAGTTCCAACTGGGTGTTCTTAATGCAGGGTTAATACAAACATATTTCAAAATATAAATTGTCATTTATGTTCATCTAAACTAGGGATGTGTGCAAGGTCCAAAATGTCGAGGTTTAGGGGTATTTTCTAAAATTGTTGGGAGTACTTAAACTCAACGGATTTGGGCCACAAATTTTCGCCAACCTTGGGCATCAAAAACTCATCGGAAAAAGACTCAGGGAGTATTTTGTCTATACCCCTTGCACATCTCTAGTTTAAACTAACCGATGAGTCGTCGCATTTAGAAACATGTGTTGGAACTGTGGCGCAGCGTCTTCGGGCCCGTGCGGCCCGGGGTAGGAGAGAACCATCAGCAGTGGTTTGTTGGCAAAGAATCGCTTAGAATATCGCAAAAACTGAAGGCTATCGTTGATTATAAGGTCGGGATAGTAGTCCAGGTGGTAGTCATTTCCGTGCTTTACTTTGTTTCCGTTCACATTCAGTGTGTAGTTATAGAAACGGGAATTCCTGACTAAAGCCGACCATTCCCGCCAACCGGGAGGAATGTATGAACCATTGTATTCATTCAAATATTTGCCAAAAAAAGCTGAGAAAATAAAACCAATAAAAGTGAGAGAAAATACTTTTTAACATTTGTGTGAAATATAATACCTGTCCGATAGCCTGCATTACTCAGATAAGAGGCAAAAGTTCTGGTCTCGTAAGTCGTCTGCCAGTACTGTGAACTGCAATTGTCGTTATTTGTCTGTCAGTCCCGTCAATACAAACAAGCATTAAATCAATATTAAAATTCCAAAGAGTTTGCAAACGATATACAAAATAGTCTCCAAAGTTATGGACAGCAACTCAACCGAATCGGCTGTTTATGGAAGGCTTGGATGATTGGCCGATTCAGTCCATTACCTATCGATACTTATCAAAAGATATGACTGAATAACAGATTGCAGTAAAGATTGTTCTAAGGAATGGATGTTTTGGTTGAATGTCTTTGCCTGCAATTCTAGTCCAGAGACACCTTTTTCTCTCACATTACTGCATAATATCGATGGTTTTTATTAGCAAATAGAGTGAAAACTTTTATTTATTCTCATATGAGTGAACGAGTCGGGGGTATTATAACTTTGAGGACTAATCCAAAACTTACATAAACGTTATGGTTGTGTACATAAAGACCAGTCAAAGAGGACGACCGACTCGGACAGCACATGCTGTCAAACATTGTTTTGAATAAGAGATTCTGATTATTAATATTTTGCAATCAATGCTAATAATTAAAATCAATTGTATTCTTAATGACTTACGGAGTGGTCACATATGCATTGGGGAAGTGAACGCCTTCTTCGGCCAAAATTTTTGAAGTTTTTGGCATAAAATTCATAGACCCTGAATATGTTTGGAATAAAGACAACAAATTGCTTAAAAAGCTTTAAAAAAGACATTAAATGATAAAATACAATAAAAACATGTTTTATAAGAATAGAGACAATCAATGTCTGTATGTCTTCTATTTTATATATTTTCTAAAACTGAATGTTGTCTAAACCCGGGCTTATTTTGTATGAACGTGTTGTGCATTGAATGTGTATTCAATAACTTATACGATATATTTGATGACAATTCGGTTCTTTTTTGCAGGCCTAGGCCTCGAGAACTCCCTTGCACATCCCTAAATCATTTCTGGACTAATTCCAATTCAATTCAATTACTTAGTTTAGGACTGATTTAAATTGTAATTAATTTGAAAATTAAAGATTGCTTTAAGAGATGAGAATTAAATAAATCAAAAAAACCACTTAAATAAATGAAATTTTAATAATTTAGGAGAAAAATGATTGGTTTTGGCGAACATATTCTGCAGTAGAATATACTGAAAATCCCATTATTCAGAAATAATTAAGAATTTGTGAAAAATAATAATTCATAAGATTTGGAATGATTTCAATAACAACTTATTTACAATTAATGCAAACAATTAACCGATATTTGGCATAAGGGTGTTGTGCGCACCACTACATGCAGACTACTATAGACTTGATTGATGAGACTGTGATGACTATCAGAAGCTCTTTCAATGCCATTCCTTCAGACAAACATATAACATAAATGAAAAGATAATTTGCAGAAAAGAGATAATTGAAAAAAAAGAGAAGTGCCCTTCTTAAAATTAGAACAGGATCATTCCTATTGATATATAGCTCAATATGTTTTCATCGGAATTCTAATAAATCATTATTATATATAACGTAACGGAAAAAATATATTTAGAAAAATTGATTGATTTAAATAAAATTGAAAACAAATGAAGATCTGAAGAGAAAAAGAGAGAATTTCACATTTATTTACTTAACATTAGTGTTAAAATAGTTCTGATCTGAAGAACACATAATTCTCGTGTAAACTTCAAGTTCATAAACTTGATAATCAATTTTCAAGCTTATCGTCAAAATGTTTTGAGGATAACAAAAATAGATGCAATTTATGACTGACTCATGAGTTCATTTCAAAGTCTTTTCTAAACCTTTTTCTTTTTTCGTTGTTTACGAACAATACTTAAGATTAATGTCTTTGCAATTAAAGTGTTTTAATTATAAACTCAATCATTCAATGAGTTGTTTAATGTTTCGAAAAGTTTAAGAATTTCATATCGAATAAAGATTTGAAGCATTTATTTTAAGCGTGAAATGTTACAAGGTGAAATGTTCAATGGATGACTTTAATATAGCTTGATGGCTCACTGGAATAAGTGGCCGATTGGCCTAAACTCACCCAATTCTATGTCCTGATCGTCTGTCAAAATGAATATAATATTCGGCAGTTTTTGAGTCAAATTATTTCTTTTCCTAAAACTCTTCTGAAAGGACTGATCGTTGTATGGAATCGTTGATGCATTCAGTGCTGATTTTCGCTTCAAATTCTCGTTTTGAATATTATCTAAAAGTCTTGTATTTAGAGGACTAGAGTGGAAATCACGTTGAGTTGTGGGCAATTGGCTCATGGAATCACTTTTGTCTTCTGATTGTACTTTTTCTGCAAAATTATCTCTAAATGTATGGCTATATGAATGGCGGTTATGATGATTGTGATGGCGACGTGTTTTATGTCTTTGAGTATATGATTGTTCGCTTCCATCGCTTTGTGGATCCAAACCATTCGTATTATTTATGATTAAATAAATTATTAGACAATAATATAAATACGATTTCATATTAATCTCGTATTCGAGAGAATAAGAGAATAAACAGAATTTCATATTTAAAACAATATTATTATATATTCTTCAATGACTGTAAGTATACTCCGATTCTCAACTGTATTGCATCCAAGACTACATCATCTGATAAGTGTCTGAAAAAGATTTTTAGAAAAATTCAAATTTATTTCTGATTTGATTTGAAATTTTTTTGAATTTCATGAATCAAGAAAATGAAATTAAAGTTAAAATCGCAATATTTCTTAAGGAATATCTAATGCGATAGAAGATTATTAAAACTGAAACTTGTATTCAATGTTACTTTTTTCTCACACTTTTATTTTCTCACTAATTACTCGATCTTAAGGTGCGATCGCTTTAGTAATTAGATATGAAATCATTTTATTTATATATATTTTCGTCTAAATTCAACTTAAAAATGATAATCAAATAAGTTATGAAAATTTTTCTTCAAATGAAGACAAGAATTCAAATCTTATACTCAAATGAATTCAATGTAAATGTATTTAAATTTTTTTTTCCTGAAAACCTTGATTTGAGAATATTTTATATATTTTTTTGATAGAAAAATCAGATATTTTTTCTTAAAATATTCGCATATTTATTATGGAATAAAAAATGCCAAAAATTTCATTTAAAAAATTCAAGAATTGCATACATTTGCCAACAGAACCAATATAGCCATTAGTATCCAAAACACTCAAACATTTATTTAGATAAAAACACACTTTTTTTTAAGTCTTCTAAGGATTAAGTATTAAATCAAAAATTAAGAGTTCTCTTAATTATAGTAATTTGTTAGGAATTGGTTAACATTTAATATTAAGGTTATATAATATAACTTACATTTCTCTTACAAATAGAGCCATAAAATGCCTAATTCTAACAGATTTTCAGCCGTAATATCAACTCATATATGAAAAACTGAATTAAAAGATTAGAATTGTCTGAACTGTACAATCAAGAGCTCCAGTCAACTAAGGTATGTGTAATGTATTAAAAGCACATTTAATTAAAAATTGTATAATATTTAGCAAATCTGTGGTTATATTCAATACTATTCTATTAGTTTGGAAAATATAAACAACGACTTCAAAGAAATAGATGTGTTATCTGAATATTAATATATAGCTGGATATGATAGGAAATGGAGTAAAATTCTGATTTACGGCTTGAGTTTAGAATTGTTTGATTAGTTTAATGCATGGCTTTGTCGAGAAGTGTAACATAAAATCTAATCAAAACAATTTAATTGCTAATTAAATAATGTCTATATATTGCAGATAAGAATGAATATCAGAAACAATTGTTTGAAAAGGTTTTTCTTAATACCAATTATGTTCTTAAATGGAAACAACATATGAAATGATTTTTTTTAATTTTCTAATAAATATTTTTATGAATGAATTTTATTCATATTTGGTATTTGAGATAAGTTTTCAAATAAGGATATTTAGTTTACGAGCAAATCAGACGTGCCTTCAAATCAAAGTACTCTTTATTATTCACTTTATTTATGAGAGCAATCAGACAGGAAATCAGCCGACAAAAATGATCTTCTTCAATTATGAGTCAACAATTTTATTTTTTATGCAGATTAACAATATTTAAATAAATGGAAAATAAGATTTTCGGTAAATTTTAAATAATGTTTATTATAACTGATTATTAAAAATAAATAAATGATTACTAATTTAAAACAAGTCAAACAGTAAATTCAATCATGAAGTTGTGCTATCTCGTTTTAATCAAGCTTAACATTAATTTAAATCATCCACATAATTCCAGTCAGAAGATGTCAAATAACAGAAAACACATAAAAGTAAGGAAATCATTGAATCTTAAAAAAGAGTTGAAATACTGTACATCGAAACGGATTCGGATAACAAATATGCAAATGTGCCAAAAGGGGTGGTTTATGACTCCCCTAATCCTCAAATATCGACTTCTATACCAAATCCTATACAAAATCCGATCCTTTATTCAGAATTACTTTAGTTTTGTTCAGATTCTATGATTTTCTAAATTTTACCTCTTTTACTGAGCTATCAGAATAAGATAACATTTGCTATCATTCCTATAAAGTTCTAAATATTTGAATTTAGTAAACATAGCCGGGTGCCAGTTTAGACAGATATTAACCTCGTTTTAAAGCCAAAAAATACTTCATTTAATTTTCATATAAAATACAAGAATACAGTTCAGCGTAAAAATCAAATTCTTTTTATATATATTTTATTCTAATTGAGTGATCAGAGCGTAACTCAAATTCTGATCCGAAGTAAATAAAACTTTTAATTACAGCAATAAAATGAAGAATTTTAGGAAAAGAGTTCAAATAAAAAAAATTCAATTTTTATAAGATTTTTATTCTATAGAATCCGATTCAAAGCCTGGATATTGAAGATATCTGAACAGTAATACTGGAAAAAAAAATTTTTGTCGAGTTTTTGCATTCTATTGAAATATTTGTTGGTTTTCTTTGGCAAACACTGTGTTTGCATTCAGAGTAGATCTTAAAGTATTGAATAGCTTTCGTTTGAAATTCGTGCGAAAATATATTCCTTAAACACTTGAAATCCAAAGACTGACAATAATTCTTAGCTTTGAATTCAGACAATCATTTTTCTCTTTTTTGACGCAAATTCTTGCGACTAAGCATTAAAATGTGATTTTAAGGATAAAACGAAAAATACATTTTCTATTCTTTAAATATTAATTTGAGTTTTTAGCAGATTTTGTCTGAAAACGATTGAATGATAAGAATCTCAAGAATTACAGCAAAAGAAGTATTCGTATAAATAATTATTTTCAAAATATGAAAAAGACATTCACAGCTAAAAGCGTAACAATTCTTCTCAATTCATAATTAATGGCATTCGAGTTGTATTTATCTTAAATTATCTGATAATTCAAATGAATAAAAAAAGAAAATATTCTCACAAACAGTTTACTTGAATTTTCAGAAAACGTGAATAACATTTAAAGAGGAATCAAAAAACAAATAAAAATAAATATTTGATAAAAAGTTATACGAATTTAGTTATAAATTGCATATAAATAAGTGAAAAGTTTTCAAATCAAATGAATAATGACTTTATTCATAGGAATACTTACAGAAGTGAACAAAACTTAATAATCTCTTTCTCTGAGCAAATGATAGTCGGAATCGATTGCTATCGTTCTTCGCTTTAAAGTCAAATTCAATTTATTCAACTCATTAAGCAATAAAACTATACGACAGTCATCTGCTGTGAGGTATACTTGAGTTGATTATACGATTGAAATCAATTAAAATATAATCAACAGATTGTGTGAAAAACGAATAAATTGAACAGAATTTGAGAGTAAGTCGTGAATATGTGATACTGTTTATAGTGATGACTGGGGTTTACACTCAATCGATACCATTCCATAATAAAGATAAGAATTTATGATTCAAGTGCTGAGAGAACCGGAGTAGAAGAGTTGGAGAGAGAGGGACGAGTGAGTAGTGGTGCGGACACACGAGTTGTGCCACTTGCAAGTTGGGCCGCATTTAACAACAATGCAATAAAGAGTTTTGAATAGATATTAAATGTTTGGCACAAGGAATACAAGGATAGGGAGAGAAGGCATGAGCGGCACAAACACTCGACACAAACGAATTGCCAAAAGGAATCCCTGAGCGCAAAGACTATTGGAAAAGGGGTTTGGCTTCAAAGATATTACGAAATTGTATTATAAAATTCATAACACAGACTCTTCTCTCCCAATCTCTCCCGAACACACACTCCTGTGCCCTAACGTCAGACTAAAATAAGGTCATTTCACTTATGATAAGTATTAGAGCCGACAATAAAATTCAAAGCAGTGCCTAATGTTATGGTTCGGTCATATTTTATTGGAAAAGCCAACTCCCATATGAAGAGAAAAAATTGTAGACATAGTGTGCTCAGAGCACACACACGATTGAAAGTATAAGTGTATGTATGTGTGAGTGGGAAACACACCTTAATTTGCAGAATAAGTGCAGCAAAACGTCTCTAAAGTCAGAAACTATTAGGTATTCAACAAATGAACGCAAAAATATTGAAATCATTGGAACAGTTGTGGCGGACAGTGAGAGACAACAGTTTCTGGAGTAAGCTTTGCCACAATCGCCACACATTCTGCACATTCCCAATAAGTAAAGAGCGCTCGAAAGCATGAATTTTAGGAATTGGCTGAAGGAATGTGCAATCAATGCCTTTAAGCCTCCTTTTGAGCACAAGATGTTCTTCACTCCGAAACTGTCGAAGCGCTCAAACTTTTGCCAATAGATTATGTTTGCGCTGTTGTATCGCCACAAGCAATACATTTCGCACAGACTTTGAATAAAAAATTGTCTCATAATTACAGTCCAATACTTATTCCGATTTAATGCAATCATTATTACAATCATTTTCTGTTATTTTTTTCAGCAAATTATATGTTAAGTCATATCATTTGAATATTGGAATTGAAAATAAAAACAGATTTTTGTTTCAGAATTCAATACAAATGTGAAGAATATCTAAAAGTATTTACAAAAACGGATATACAGTATATTTGGCTGAGAATAGAGCAATGGTTTGAGTAATTGAGCGCAAAGTAAACACAATATTTTGTTTTTATGGAACAGTATAGTGTATAGTGAAGGCAACTGTAGGAAAATCAGTGTTTAGGTCTCACCTAACAAACAGACTATAGTTTTAACAACTGTTTTGTCGCCAAAAGTCATTTAACACTGTTTTGCGCACAACTATTAAAACATAGATTTTGTTCACAATTTGTTTCAAACATTTTTAAACAAAAATTAATATAAATTACAATTGAATAGAGTTTTCCACAAAAATAATAATTAGTTTTTCGAAATGAAAACCATTTATTAAATTATTTATATATGAGTTGAAGTGTTGAACAGTTCGAACAGAAGAGAGAACAGGTGTGTATTTGGTACGAGAGCTCAGCTCTGTCTCCCTGTGTGTGCGCTTTAGTAGGAAAGGTTAGGTTAAGCCTCACAACCAAATCAAAGTCACATTCATTTAGAGCTGAATGAGAAGAACCGGCAGATCTCGAGCACTCACTCACTCTAAACATTTCATTTCCATTCATTCATCTTTAGGGCTGTAGTGAGAGAGCAATGGTTTGGATGGTATGGGCGCTCATATAATAATAGCCAACACTATTACACTATGACTGCTATCTTCTGACTTAGCGCTCATATAAAGAGCGGTTTTAACCAAACAGTCAAATAATGGCCGAAAAACCGATTAATAGATTTGATTAATGTATTCATGTATTGAATCGATGAGTAAAGCAAAGGACGCACTCGTATGAGAGCTCAACATAACTGTACACAACTTTGTTTCACTTCTAATAGCTTTTGAGCCAAACTTCAGATTCTTTTCAGACACTCAGATATGATGTCTCTTAAGAGTAATCGAATTTTAGAGTTGGAATCACATAATATTGTGGTCGAGTTCTCCTCCATGTGCACCACAGTGTCCTGAGAGCGCTGTCAACATAATTCAAATCATTTATATAAAAAAGTTTTCATAAAAAATAGAAAAATATTAAAAATTAATTCAAAATTTAATAAACGAAATGAAAAACTTTTAATTATATGATTTGTTAGCGCATTGAGGAATGGATGCAATTATCATACAAATGGCTCATTAGATATATTAAATATAAAGCAATTAAAATAAATCTGAGAGCGCAGTCATATTTGGCAATTCAGTGAACACTTTTAGAAACTAATGTCTCTTAAACTTTAAAATTATTTTTATCTCCAATTTTAGAGTAAATTATTTGAGAAATAAATGCTTTTGCAGTGAATTCAAGGCAGAGATACGATTATAAGTTATAACTCACTATTCATTCGCTTTGTTTGAATTGTTATCTCAAAAAATATTATATAATTTTAAATCATTTTTAAACTCTATTTCAAGCTTTAACTCATAATAATTATCAGCGAATATCACATAAAATATAATTGATTTTTGTCTAAACTATTACTATATTTGGTAATCGAAAGCAAATTAATTGATCGGAAAATCAGTTTAAACTAATAAAACATTAGAAAAAAAACTTAAAATTAATGTCAGATTTAAGTAAAAAGTATTTTTCAATCAATTGATTGCTTTGAAGATAAGACAAACCGAAAACTTAAGGATTAATTGAAGTTTTTTAAACTAAAATTTAAATAATTTTCAAAAGAAAAATCATAACTCAAATGAATTGAATTAAAGTTGGAATCAATTATAATAATCATAAGTGAAATCAAAGTCAACTCACGATATGAACGACACATCCGTTCGGGTTCTGATCGACAACGGCGTCATAAATACCAGCTTTGGATATAAGAGACATAAATAGAGTCAAATCTATTGCTCCCCACGTGTAGTGAAGTGGAGGCAGTGTCTGAGTGGGCGAACCACTCGTCAGTTCATGCATTTGAGATTTGGTCAGTAATTGAAGTTTGAATTTGTTGTCTTTGGCCAACAGAGTGCCGGTCACTGTCGCTATACTCACTCCCGAACGCACTTCCACTGGAAGTAGATTTGAAGCCAACTATAGAAACAGAGAAAGTGTTTAATCATTTGAAACGAGATTTGAGATGAGATGACATACATCTGAGTCGATATCGATTTGTTCGAAGCGTCTCTTTATCGGCAATTTTATGACATAATTGCGTTTATACGTGAAAACAGTTGACTCGCAATCGATCACTAAATCTGTTCGATGTTTCAGAAGAGGCGGAGGACTGGTATAGCTCTGGGGTATTATTAAGTTCTTTGGCTTCAAATCTCGTAACAGTTTGTTTGCCTGAGAAAAGTTGAGACTTGTGTCGATCGGACAGTAGACAACTCTCATCGCTAACGGCTGGTATGGGGACAGGGCTTCCATATAAGGGAAATCCGGTTCTGAATAGGAGTTAAACCAATGAAACAATTTCTATAAATTGAGTCAAATTATGTTTAGAGTACCCGTGAATACAATCAGATTATTGGCCGATTGGCCCCAGAGCTCAATCAGATGGACGACATCACCGAAGCGTAGGGACGGATGTCCTGTGAAGACAATGCACGGGGTTTTGAACTCAGTGTTGAAAGAGTCGAGACTTATGCCCGAGAAGTGCTTCAGTCGTCCGCCGCGTATGAGTGCCGCGTGAGGGAAGGGCTCTGACGGGAGGAAAGGTATGAAATGTCAATACAGCCAAATGTTTGGCTTTCATTCGAATGAGTCATACCTTCGGGAATATAAACTCGCGATTGTTTGTTGTTTGTCAGCCATTCCGCTAATATGTTAGAGTAGGCCAGAGAGTGGTCGGCCACAGGAGAGACGAAGTACATGGGCACAGACACGTGTCCGCTCTGCTCCAGATGAACGGCCAGACATTCAAATAGATCGTAAATGACTCCCGAAGAATAACACGGAACCAATACATTGCCTCCCATTTGAAGTGCTTTTCCTACGAATTAAATAATAAAATATTAATTCATTTGATTTGAAAGAAAAGACAATTAAATCGATACCAATATTGACGCAAAACTCTCCGAGCATTGAGTCCGGATTCACGTGAGGTGTTTGACTCAAGTTATTCAATATCAATACGTCTGCGTTTCGCAGTGGAATGTGATCCATGGGCTTGGGGTGAGTGGTCAGAGTGGATGAGTTGGAAAGGTATACAATCTTCTCGTGAGCTGTAGTGATAACCCAATTACAGCTTCCGATGCAATAGCCGGCGCTCAGAGCAGACGCTTGCAGTGAACCGAAGATATCCTTGAATTGGGATTTGAATTGAATTAACGTTTAATCGATTTAATCATTAAATGAATTCATTTTAAATCAAATCAATTGAATCACAATTTTCTCCGAAAAGCCGATGACTTTGACCTTCGCTAACGAATTGTTCATCTCTTTAGTCGAATAGATTTGTTGCCACAGAAATGGTTTACTGTTGTGAGTGGTGTCCACATTGAAGGGCAGGAACTGTGCGATGTGTTTGTATACCTGAGCCTTCTTCCAAACGGACGCCTCTTTTGCTTTAGGAGTCCTTTCGATGTATTTAATCAATTCCTCCATAAATTGCTTTCCGATCTGAAGAGTGGGTTCAGTGGCGAAGACCACTCCATTGAATTCAGTCCTTTCCGTTATGTAGGGCAGCGCCAGCATTGACTGGTAGTTCGATATGAGTATGACATCCACGTGCTTCAGGTTTATGGTTGATGTCTGAGCCGTAGATATAGAGTACAGAGTATTGAAGCAAATCATTAGTAAATCAAACCAATCATTGGGACAGACCTCTGGAATGCAGAACTCGGGCGCACTGTCCACAAACACTCGACCGCAACACTCCTTGAGCTCCTGGAAAGACAATTATCAAAGGATGTCATAATAGCAGTCATTGTATCGACTCTTAGTCTGAGCGGACATACATTTTCGAGCTGAGGCTCCTTTAGGTCTTTGGGCACCCAATTGGCCAGAGATGACAAGTGATTGCTAACCGATAATCAATACAAATTGTCAGCCAGTGGTCAAATCGAGTGAATGACATACCTGTGCACGACTGGCATCGGCAGGAAAGGCATAGTAGTGGTGGAGTCGAGCGCACAGTCGAGCAGAACGAGACTTGACTTGAATTTGATAGCATTGCAGGCTTTGGACGCATTGCCCGATAGACTGATCTGCAGTATTCATACAATCAGTTCAATCAATACAATAATTATCAATGCATTCAATGTATGACTCAATCCATTGACAAATACTCACGAATTTCATTGCAATTTGCAGTCAATACTGAATTCAATTAAACATTAATTCAATATATTTTAAACCAATGTTTAATCAAAACAAACGTTTTGGTTGAGTGCCGACCAATGGGGGACCGAATAGTAATCTAAATAAACAACTTTTCTTGAGTTTCATCTTTGTTGTTTTCTCTTGCCAGGGTGATTTACGAATTTTACATTAGAAACTTATTTAAATTATGTCAGCAAAGCAACAGTTTTCAAATAAATGAATTATTTCTCAGGTGTAGTTCTGGGTCAAATTTTGTCTTTCAAAGGCACTTAAAGGTACAGTCTATGAATATGAATAGCGGCAAATGAGTATTATAACGGTAGAACAGGCACCTGGGTAGAAACGATTATTTTCTTCAGCCCATCACCACAGAGACCCTTCTGACAGCCTTTCCCTAACCTCTTTAACCTTTCCTTTAGCCTTCTGCCCAGTCACTGGAGGGATGAACGACAAAATTATATACTCCATTTAAAAATTGCTATAGAATAAGCTGACCCCTGTCATTGGTGGCTATTACACTAATACAAAGTTGAATATGAACAACAGGTGCCCTGGGTGTTAAAAAAAATCCAAATTCGCAGACACACACTACAAATTAATAGCATCTACCATCAAGGCCGACCTCATTAAAAATTATTTTTAATCAATAAAATGCGAATTACATATAAGTGGGGCTGTTTTCTTTTCAAATGTGCCCTTGCATATTCGCATATTCATTGGATTAAAGTTCTCCATCTTTTTGATTGAAAGGATTTTGCGTTAATTTCAATGAAAGTTCGAACGATTCAAATGAAAACAAAAATTTAGTTTCGCTTCAATTTTACTACTGCTCTAAACCTCAGTTAGGATTTAAAGTGCTATAATTATAGCATTTTTAAATCTGCAAGGTGATTACCCAGTTTAAAGATCTCAGAATAGCATCCATTTCGAAGTCAACTTTTTTATAAGATTTTATTTATTCTGATTATAATCCCTATAATTAGTATTCATTCTCATTGATGGGTCGATTCAATTAAGTTTTGGTCACATTTTGTTCACAAATGTATGCATTTTTCCAAAATTCTTGTCTCAGATTATAATATAAGATTCAGACTATTTATCAACGAATTCATAAGTGATTTGCATAACTCACTTATGAAGTGATCACTACTGTATAAGTTATTTTTGTTTTTTATAGTTTTGGTTTGAAGTCCAGAATAAATTCAAATTCTTTTGAGAAATCGATACTGAAATCAAAATTCATGTTTCACTACATATTGAATGTCGGCATTAGTTCTGGAATTTAAATGAGTTCTCATATATTTTAATGAAATTAAAATATGTGTTCAACTAAACCACTTTCAATAATATTAGATATTCTTCGTCAGTATTTTGAAAATTTGTTCTCATTTCTCAATATTCCGGATTCAAAGATGATTTCAAGTAAAGCTCATATTTAGTACTGAATGTTAAATATGACTCATTTCTAGTCACGTGAATAACATTTTCGTGAACTATAGGATAGAATTCAGAGAAGAATAGAAAATACAAGCACAACAGAACAAACGAATTGTCCAAGGACATTTGCACATTTGGAACACTCTTATCATTTGCCTTTAATAAAACGGCATAAGAATGATAAAGGTGAAAATATAGGCACAAAGACTTTTCAAAGTCCGCACCAAAAGGTGATTTTTTAATTAAAAGTTTTTTTACTCATTCGTCCAAATGGTTCCGATCAGTGATCAGTCACATTCTCAGCCCCTCTGACTTCGACAAGATCTATGAAGTGGTAATATTCTGGTCTAATGTATGGCTAATTTCTTATATTTGTGGGTACGGGTACGGAATCATTCTTATCAGTAATAAGTTTCCATTCATCCGAACCAATTCATGCTTTAAAGAACTCAACATTTATTTGAGTCCACTGTTAAACAAAAGATAAGAATATTTTATGCGATAGAAAAGCACAAAATTAATTATATCAGTAATTCTGTACAAATAATCTGTTTATATATTTATATAAGCAATCATTTAATAATTAAGCCTGACTACAGTAGTAATTGCAATATTATAGGTTATCAATGTTCAATTGATTAATGAATGTGCGCAATGAATAGAGCGTTCCCGTTCCTGGATAACATTTCAAATGTAATATTCTCCCAACAAAATAAAAGTAGAAAGATTACTATTTGGGTACATATATACCGGAGTACAGAATAAATATTATACCGGTATTAACACAAAGCAAATGTATGTTATTTATGCGCTTTATTTGTGAGCTTTTATTTCCAGAACTTGTTTTTGTTCTCTGAAGTTATTTTTGTGTCTCAACTCTTAAAGTTAGTCAATAACTCCGATCATTAAACTAATTCTGTTTTCAATTTTATTAGAATTTAAGGCAAACTTATTTGAAATCAATCCCCAAAAGGGTTACACTTTATGACTCATTTGTTTAATAAAGAGTTAGGGATTCAAAATGTGACAGAAGTATTAATATACAACATAAGACAAGTGACACATGACATTTATGATACATATGGCCAGGCGAGCAGATCAAAGCTCTGAGGGCTTTCCCATTGACTAATCTGTTAAGCAGACGAGTAAAGCATTGCTATTATTAAAGGAATTGAGTTTAAGATTATTCGGAAGAATATAAGTTCAATACTGTCTATAAATATACAGTAGTGTTAGGATTGTATGGACTGATGAAAGACAATTCATTGTCAAACAATTGTTGAACTGTTTATAAATTCGTAACATATTTTGACATTAAGCATATGTTTTTAGCCCAGGCCCACACTCCCTGTTCCACAAATAGTACTTCGAAGCTTAAAGCTTAACCTGGAGGTCAAGGCCTGAAATAAGCCAGGTTTAAATGGCATATTATGTGTTGCTATAGTTTTTTTCTGATCATTAAAATTGTTATTCAAAAAAAATGATTGGTTTATGGATTTTGCCTGACATTAGTAAAAACCAATGCGATTGCCAGTATTGCAAATGACCTTCATTACCCTATCAGTACTTACATAACAAATGATAAAAATAGAGATTCAGAGACAGATTAAGTGTTTTGTTTCACTTCATATATCTTTAGAACATTAAGTGATTAGAAAAATAGTTCACTTTTTGTTTAAAATAATATAAATGTCGAAAAAATTCTTGTATTTGAAAGACTGTTTAGTAGTACTCAATATATTTATTAATTATTATAATTTCAATTTAAGACCTGTTTTATGAAAATATTCAAAAAATAGTAAATCTTATATATAATAAAAATCAGTTATTAATAGCTGTTATAATTAAGAACATGAACTTGGTCCTATTTGCTCATATGTCGATTGCTATTACATTTCAAAACTGTTGTCATCAAAAATTCAATATTGAAATGAGATTATAATTCATAGACAAATCCGAACCCTTTTATACATTTAATCATAAGTTGCATAAAATCGTAGTCGAGTTTAGATAATCTTTACATTCATTCTGAATGAATGCAAATTTAGTGAGAATTTGCTCTAACTTTGATTGCATTGACTCAACGAATAAAGTTTAGGACAATTTCTTTGTGGTTCAGATTTATGCCTCACTTGCACTCAAACATAAGTTTTTAGTTATAATCAAAGCTATAATTATTTATATTTAATATTTGAAAAATGTCTAAAATTCTATAGAATTAGTTATAATGTTCTAATATGTATGTTCGGCACCTGAATGCCCGGCCGGTGACAAGGATGAGAGTGGCATAAGTTCTGCGTTGGACAGGGATGAGGCATAACTGAGAGCATTGGCACTGAGTTGGGGTGAATGCGAGTACGCGTTGGACATATGGGTCGAGTGGTTGTGATGAGCCAATGGAGGCGACAAGTGATGACTTGGGTGGGACGGGTGGCCAATGATGGCATCGTTATTTGAGCTCGTCGTGTAGAAGCCCGGAGATGGTGTTGGGTATTGGCTGGACTGAACGGCCAGTGATGTTATATTCGAGTAGTTCGGATAATTTCGCGCCGACACTAGTCTTGTACTCGGATTCTGTGCCGACATTAGACTGGCTGTCATTCCCGAACCATTCCCTCCCACTCCTAGTTTTAGAGGTATAGTATATGGCTGTGCGTTTGCTGCGGACGGCTGTTGTCCGCCTGATTGTGCACTTGTCTGAGCGGTCGACTGTTTGGGCTTTCGTTTGCGGGTCTGAATGGAGTCCTTCTTCATAGTTATGGGTCGATTCACGTTATGTAGTTTGTAGTACAGACCACATGCGTTGCACACCGGCTCTCCTAAACCACTGCGTCTCCACAAAGACGTGTTTGTTGTCGAACAGTTAGAACAGGACAGACCCGATCGTCTCGACTGTGTCTACAGAGTTGTCAGTGCGCACAGAGTGATGGAAAAGAGGATACAAGTGTTGAATGTTATGTCACTTAATATCAGATTTGTTTATATCATAAATATCTTATTCTATGCTATGCTATGCTATGCCTATCCAAAGCTTATGCATAGTCTATGCCTTACTGTAAGCCGCCTTTGATTCTTAACAAGCGGTCGATTGTTTCCATTCATTTTGTGATATAGTCCACAAGCGTTGCACAGATAATGTCCGGTTCCATCCCTCCGCCACAAAGGGGTAGAAATGGCGCCTTTTGTGGAATAATTTATATCAACTTTAAAAAAAATTGTTAGAAATCGATGCGAAATAGCGTTAACTTTGGTTTAGAGACAATTCATTGCATGCAATCTAATGCTTACCACAATTGACACATTCCCGGCCTTCGGTCGGAGAGAACAAGTCTGGTATTCCTCCTTCAGAACTAGAATTGCTTCGCCTATGGCTTGTCTGATGCTGTTGTTGCTGCTGGTGCTGATCAACCTGTGCCGGTGCTTGTGGTGACTGCGTTTGGAATGTGTTCTCATTTGAATGGCTGTGACTTTGGCTCTGGTTTTGGTTTTGGTTCTGATTTTGGTTTTGGCCGTAATTTATATAATTGTCGGTCGACTGAGCACTGATTATATTACTTTCGTGAGGAGAGGGAGAGTCCGTCGACGCTGTAGTGGTAGGCGTTGTCGGCATTTGGATCACATTGTGTGCATGCGATCCAAACCACTCGTAATTAATCATATTATTCACCGATCCGTTCATTCGACCACTTTTTGAAACCACAGAAGTTATGACTCCGTTAGCCGTCAAGTCGTACGCAGTTGTCGGCACAACAGGTGTTTGACTTTGAGTCCACCAAAAACCTCCTGCACTGCCAACGACATGACCGCCAGAGTAGTTGTCGTCGTCGTAATGATGAGACAATTCTAACTCCGATTCAATCACTTCTTCTCTCTTAATGTCTTCATTACTACGAATGGAGTATTCAATCAATCCATTAGTCGACTCATTATTGTTGAAGTCGTGGCTCTCGTTATCCATTGGATCCGTTGTATGCCTTGAATCAGTTATCTCCCTGGTTGTATCAATTGTATCCTTTGTATCCGTGGTATCCGTTGTATCCTTTGTATCCATTAATATCTTTTTTATATATCTTTTCAAATATTAAATATAAATAATTATAAAAACTATTAATCGTTTAATTAAACTCAAACTCAACTCAAACTCAAACTTATTACACAATGCGTACGAAAAGATAGGAATTATTATATAATAAATACTTTTTATAATTTAGGCTTAGTTTGAAAGTACAGTAATGCTTATGATTTCTGAAAAGATAGTCTGAGAACCAAATGTTGTTCTAATCAAATAAATTTTGGCGATATTTATACGAAATGTTCAAAAAGTGAATTATTTTCTTATCAGCGAATTGGCTAAAAGATATCAGAACTGAGACAAACACTTGATATCATTGTGAATCTCAAACTGCTTATCATTTATTCTGTTGAAAGTCAAGTAAAGCACTGATATGTTTAGGAACTTCACAATACCAGCGACTATTCGAACATTTTAATGAACTTAATATTGAAGCGTCCGATCATTGCAACCTCAAACAACCCGGACGGCAATGGATGCGCATGAGTGCATGTGCTGGCCAATGAGTAAGTTAAACATTTTCCAAACGGCATCCGAAGAATTTCATATTACCATCGGATGTAATGAAAACGATTAAGGGAATGTAGATTTCCTCAACAGTGCCAGTATCTATGCCCAGGCGACTGTAGCGATGCGGTAATTGCAGCTCAAGTAGTGTTTAATTATTTATGTCACAGTCGCAACTGTGAACCTGAAACGGCAGTTTTGGGCACCTGGACTTAATTGTAAAATCTTGATATAACTTCAACACTATATAAATCGTTGAACTCAGGAGATCGAAATGATTCCAATGATATATTACTTCACTTGAATGACCTTCATTATTTTAAATACAAAAATTATATCATATAAATGATTCTCAGTTTGATTTCCTGACTACAACGAGATATAAACTATGTTGTGTGCTTATATTTTCAGTGTCCCTTAAAGCTCATGGGGCAAATTTTGCCGCTACAGGTTCCAATTGTGGCTAGGTCATTTCCCAATAAACTATACTTGGAATGCACTATTAATCCGGGAAGATTTTTCTAAACACGTAAACACCATAATATGTTTGATTGCAGGAATAGATTTTGGGAAAACAAAAGGATTAAGTTCTAAAGTCGTCTCAATATAATTTAGTTTTCATTTCCAATTTTTATGTCAGTTCTGTTTTATTTCCAACTAATTCTGAACTTTGCCCTCAGTTGTGGGTCAGCTCAGACATCTGACAAATTGTTTGAAACGAGTGATTCATCAGATCTAGTATTTGACAAAAATGTGATTAACATCTCACGAGTCAGCTTAGAGTAAGTGCATATTCAGAGACCTTTTATAAAGACTTTCTTGTATTAAGACATTGATCGCATCGATGTTTATATTTCAATCAACTTTTACGGTTAGTGTCTGAGCACTAAAAATATTTGGAGTCAAAACTTTTATGTCTAACGGAAAAAATCATTTCCTGTCCATTGGATTCTTAATATTAATATCCAATCGTTTGTATTGGTCTTGAATTCTGGTTCAATCAATGAAGAGCTGAACTCATATTAGTTTATATTGAATTGACTTTTGAACCGAACTACCAAATAAAGTACTGAACAACTATTTTCTCGGGAATATCTAATATCTAACCTCATCTGCAAAACTCGCATCGTTTGCATATTTTCTGCTTCTTTTGTAACTTAAATGCATTGAAATTTTAGAGCATATAATGCAAATGCAAATGCAATTCGGCGTCGAATAAGCAATTGGTGTAAATACTGTACACAGTGTACAGTACTGATGCAAATGCTGTGTAATTGTATACTACTGTATACCCAAAACATAGCACTTCCAATAACCAAGGGCGCTTTCAACGCACATTATTTTAGTCCTCACAGTTATTCTTATATTTCAATCTATTTTAATATTTTTGAGAAAACCAAACAAATAACTCTGTTTTTAATCAATTGCTTTTGAGACTCATTTGCAATTCATTAATATTTTTCAATTAAGTTTTGAAAATTATGAAAAAATATTATTTTTTTTATTGAATTTCAAGTTTATATTAGTTTAACCAAAATATTATTAACTCGTTTTAAATGATTTCTGTAATAATAGGATCACTTTTACTGTGCATTAGATCTCTTAAATTGTTTATACGAAAGCATTTGCTTTTGAACTGATTGTTGTCAAGAGTTTTAGTGTTGAACTGAATGCCAATTTGTTAACAATAACTAAAATACTAGTCGCCAGTAAGCGCTTGTTTTTGTCGTCAAGTTTTTGAATTGCTATGAATAGAAAGGTTCAATTTTATAATCATATACCCATTCAATTGGACCCGAATATGAAGGAAAAACAATCAGTTAATTCCAATCCGCAAACGAATAAATCTGCCAGAGGTCGCATTTTGTCTGTAGATATATAAAAATACCAGGTTTATCCGTTTGTGCTTTCTCAAATTAATTGACGTGAATGGGGTGAACACTGTCTACTAGTCTCTTATCGACATCTGAAGAAAATCGCCTAGATTCTGTTTATACTCATAAACCCTGGTTACTGAATTTATTAGATATTTATGATCAAAATTGTACTTGGTTACTTTACATCACTTGATGCTTAAAATATTTATATTGCGAATAAAATAGTGCGAATGTGTTCAATAATCAGTTAAATTTAGTCTGGGTTTAAATTAGCCAAAATTGATTCAATTTATTAATTTTCAATTTTTAAATCAAAGTCTATTTTAAATAAAAATTGCGTTTCTTATAAGTACTTATAAATATTGACCTTTCGCATTTTCAGAAATCTACATATATTTAACACTGGTATTACTGGTATTACAGAATTAAAGTCCGAACACATAACTAACAGAACCAACAAAATAATTACTAGAGTTATAAAACGGGAATAATTAATAATGAATATTACAAATGTACTGCACGTACAAATATAATAATAGGTACTGTTCTGAACTGTACTGTACTATACTGTACATGCTGCTTTTTAAGACATTATCTAATGATTCATCTCAAGTCTGAACTGGTACATTTCTTGGTTATTGTCACTGTTTTCACTACAATAAAAATCTGTAACAAATAATTTTTATCAAATATTAATAATAATATAATAAACATATAATAGATTTGAACTTTTTTTGACAAATTATAAAACCGTTTTGTAAACCCATTTTCAACATATTTTGGAATATTTTCTTTGCCTAAAAACGTAGAGACCTTGAGATCAAAATTGATATAAGAATTAATAAAAAATTATATATTAATAAATGAATTTTTCATAAATTATATTATGCTTAAGATATAAATTAAATATAATATAAACAATTCATAAAACAGATAAACAGTTATTTAAAAAATGAATTACTTGTATACAGAAAATGTTGAACTTTTCCAAAAACTTAGAAAATCAGAAAAGTTTAGAAAAGTTACTGAAAAAGTACAATAAAAATCATTGTCTGATAAAAATTTACAAATTTGTTAATGAAATGAAATGAATTGAATTCAGAGCTAAATATATATTTGGACTTTAGGTCTGATCACTCGCATTGTGGTAACAGCTGAAGGACCAGCTTTGGGTGACTCTGGCTTTGATACTAAAGATGACGCAAATGTTGGCGTAGAATGAGGTGATGGTGGCTGATAGTGGGGTGGAGGGGGAACAGGTTGTGACTGCACCTCGTAAAGAATCGGCTGTTTAACAGCGGTATTGGCCGAGGCCAGACTGAAGACGGTGGGCGGGGGCATTTTCTCTTCGAAGCGGTCGTCTTCGTGGGTGTAATAGACGGCCCCCTGTTTTCGGTAGAACACAATCACAGCTATTATTACCAAAACTAATGAAAGTATTATAAAAATGGCTAATATTAGGCCTATTTGTGGCTCAGAAGCAGTTAATCGGAGCTGAACTCTGGGATCTGAACACCAGTACAGTTCGGATTCACTGATTAAATGCAAGTACTTCTGCGAGTGCTCTGAAGGAGTCGAACATTTGATGCAAGACTTGAGACGCGATTGTTCTTTGGAGTAACGGTGACAGACATTGAAGTACGAGACCGGAGAGGTGTCCATCCAGTCCACGGCCGGCATTATATGACACCTATAGCAAGACCAGGGATTGTCGTTCAAATAGATTGCTTGAAGTTTAGACATAGTATTGATCTGATTGAACACAGAATAGCCTAAACCGAAGATCTGATTGTGCGATAGGTCTAGGACTTGTAGATTAATGAGCGGTAGGAATAGGTTTGCACTGATGTTAACAAATCGATTGTAGGAGAGGTTCAAAGAGACCAATGACTCCAAGTTGTAAAAAGTCGAGTCAATCAATGTGTCGTCGAGTGAGACGAATGCAAGTGACAAATGATTTAATTTCTTCAGCGGTTGAATCAAATGCGCAACACTTGTTGTCGAATCAATTAAATGCCGGTTCGAGTGGACATCCAGTGCTGCTAATGAGTCGGATAATGGCTCCAGAATTTTGGATTGAAATGAAGTGAATTTGTTGTTTGAAACGTCGAGTTTACTAATGGATGTGTTGCAGAAAGTGCACGAACTCATCGAATTAAGCTTATTGTCTGACAGGTCCAGTATGTTCAGTGCCAACAGACCACTGAATGTATTATCTAATAGCACAGATAGTTTATTGCCTTCCAGTCGAAGCACTTTTAGCTTTTTAAGTGAACTAAACTCATGTGAAGATAAGTAAACGAATTGATTAGCACTCAAATCAAGATATGTTAGGTTTGGAAGTCCTTTATAGACCAGTGAATGCAGTCTTTCTAACAAACACTTCGACAGATTAAGAGCCGTTAGATTTCGTATGTCTTTGAAGTCGTCGCCGAATATTTCGGTCAATGGATTTCCGCTCAGATCTAACGTTTCGAGTCTTTCCAATTTGTAGAACAGTCGCGGAACCAGTTTTGCGAACCGATTCCGAGCCAATGAAAGGGCAGTCAGATTCGTGAGATGACGGAAGGCGGCCGACGGGGCTCGGGATAGCCGGTTGTCACTCAAGTCAAGGGTTTCCAAATTATCCAATCGATTGAAGTCCGTGTCTCTCACTATTGTTATGTTATTATTACTCAAATTCAAAAGCCTCAGAGCCTTCCCGGGCCAGAAGGACGAGTCTCCTATGGCTGGTAAGTTACTGTACGTAATGTGCACTTCTTCTAATTGATGTAAATCCAAGAATATTCTACCCAGGGTTATATGATTGTGGTTGCCTTTGGGTGCTGTTATATTGAGAACCTGTTGTATGATTGCACAGAAAGGAAAGACATGAAAGACATGAGCGATAATAAGATTATTAATTAAGGCTTATTAGTATCGGGAGAATGGCTATCAAATAAATGATAGACTCAAATAAGTGGTCTACTAGTGCTCACTTGAATGCCTTTATCCATTTTGTCGACCGGAATATCGGATAGATTGCCAACAGAACACGTGACTCGTTTCCGGCTGAACTCATCTGCTGTGCACTCGCACGGAGGCGAAGGACACCTTCCTGGCAGTGAGGCTGAGAAGATGGGTGACCGACGACAGTGACAGAGGGTCTGCACCAGTAATACATGCATTAGAAATGAAATAACACTTCCTTTTGCCATCTCTTCCTTCAATTGTATCCAAAAAGGCTTTACTTTCGTTAAGACATTTCCTTTCTATGACTGAAGATTGAGACTAAAGGAGAATAGATTGAGAATAAAAATCATAGCTCTGCCAGTCGTTAAACAAATTTTAATTAATTTATGATTTATTATTCATTTTCATAAGTTTCGGAATAAATAAGTCATTTAATTAATAGAATTTGAAATTAATTAAATATACTTTAATTATATTCAATGTATTTATTAATTAAATTCGTCTGAAATTATTTATAGAAAGAAAATAGAGATTGAAATCGTATTTAATATATGTTTTGCTAAACTTTTTTATATTTAGTTAATTTATAAATAATTAATTCTATAAAATATTCATTCATTCTGCTTAACTAGGTTAATTATTTTAGTGAAGTTTAATTTCGACACTGAATACTCATATTTCATTCTAATTCGCCTGAATTTCAAATTCATTATAGAAATAGTTCATTAAAATAAAGTTTTGTTCTAAACATTGAGAGAATTTAATTTGTTTTTCGCACAAGAATTCAATTAAGTAATAGATTATGAGATTCTCATTCATTCAAAGCTATTCTAATTTGAATATGTATTCAATGCAATGATATTCATATTCATAGCATCTCAATATTGTTATACAAAACTGTCGAATACACAGAATATCTGATGTATTAATTTCAATAAATTTTTCAAATATTTCCAGGAATACTGAATATTTGAGTTAAGCTCATTCGAGCTTAAATATATCAAACATAGAAATTCTTCTCATTTGTATTTATAATATGAAAATAAATGGATTTGCTTTCGATTATGTATAGAAAAATCCATTCAATAGAGAGTTCAGAATTTTTTTGTGAAATATTCGTTTGAAAATTCTTTTCCCATAGACTGAACAAAACATAAATATTTTTGTGAATAAGCAATACGTACTGAACTGTCACCGTTTGGAAGACTGGCTGTATATTCGGTGCACATTTTGACACATTTTTATGTTTGATTCGCTTTTAACAACACATGATTGAGTTTGGGCTTAATTCTCACCACTGCTTGGGTTCGGGCTTTGATAATCTTCATGCACTGCTGTCTCAACCAATTGAATCACTAGTCTATTAAGTCTTATTTGGAAAGAGTTGATCAGAGAAGGGAACGTGCTTTCGAGGCATGGGATCAAAATATATATATGGGATGTGAAGCATGACTACAGATGACGACTAGTGACTGACTTGCGTGGAGGCCAATGACAATATTGAACCATAAAAATAGTATTGCTTTTCCCAAAAAACCACAGATGGTTTAAAACTGTATGTATTATAACATATTTGAAAACTTGACTCAATATTCAACCGATTCTTTTGTGCGACACAGATATGGCTATTGAACGCACTATACGTAAGCGCCTCAACACAATTGAGTCCGAAATTACACTTTAAAACTGCTTTCCTTTTAATACAATTCCGGAATGAGTTTTCGTGAATATAAGCCAATTAGGAATAAGACCTATTCTGACAGTTATTATATGAAATTTTTAAAAATTTTAATCCAATGACGAAAAAATATATATTTATTAATCTCTCTTTTCCTCCCTCTCCACTCTCTCAGTGCTAAATCTTAAGAATGACATTAATATTTAATTCAAATGCAAAGAAAATATGATATACAGGAAAGACATAAAAAAAATTCTTCTATTCTGTATTATATTTACAGTATATTTGCTTTAATATTATGTGTCATATATTTAAATAAAGCTATGCTTTCAATCACTCCAAAAATATTGTCAGGAATAGAAATAATAGTAATATGTATTCATTAAATAAACATTTGGACAATAAGTTTGATTTAGATTCGGAATAAAGACAGCAATTATTTAAATAAATATTAGAATATATTATTGTTTTATTTGATTTGATTTGTGCCAAATGAATGACATTCACAGCAAATATAGATTTACAGTATATTCGAGTCATTCAAAAGATTATCTGAATATTCAGAATAAATCAAGATTTTGAGAAATTTGAAATATTTCTGATCTTTAAGACTTTTATCGTAACGTCAATCAAAATTCAAAAATTGTCAGCTTGGCACTTTTATTTGGCTTTTTATCAGATCTAATAGCATCATATATCAAGTACAGATTTCAGAAGAGAAGTCAAAATAAATTGAGTTTGACGTGGATTATATGGCACTGAGAAGATCACAATTGAATTGCAGACATAGTTTACTGTTTTAGACACTTTGTTTAGTCTAGGCTAAATTAGCTTGCTCACGCATGAAATTGAAGTTGTTTAAATGTCTTATGCATTTATCGTTCAATAATTTACACAATTGTATTCATAAGAGGAATAAATGATAAATTTATTTCAAAATCAAAATTTATAAGTCGTTATGCAATGCATTAAGTCTTTGATCCGATATTTTGAGGTAAAGTTTGTGCAAATCAAGCGTAAGCTCTAATTGGAAAAGTTTGCACACAAGACATGACACAAAAGCCAAACATATCAATGCATTTATTAGTTGAGTACTTGTGCTCAACTCAACTATACTCTTATGTATGCTTTGATGTTTGATTATTGATTTGTTTGATGCTCTGCTTCATTGATTCAGTCAAATCAAAACGACTCCAACTTTATATCAGTCGAACGGCTCGTTTAGACATACAGTTCAGTACTATTGAGATGAGTGAAGAAGACTAAAGAAGAATAGCTTTCGAGTGTGTCTTAAAAGGAGTACAACTCGATTACTGACTCTACTCATCAGAGCTTAGCTTTCAATACAGAGACTCAGATATAAAGACAGAGAAAAAGGTTGATATGGTTTCACACGCTTTTCCATCTTTAATGTCTTCTATAGTTTGAAAATGCATTTATCGATATAGAGCTCAGCTTTTGTTCAAATAATATTTGCTTCCATTTCATCCACGTCTATAATGAAAAGGTTTTTCACTATTTTTATCTCTGTCCTAAACTCTTTGCTCTTATGCTGAGCTAATGCTTTACAATTAGCCTTAATTTGTTTCGTGCACTCGATTTGATATACGGTTTATGATATCAATAAAGACCGAAAAGTTAGATATAAGTTATGTTTAGTAATAAAACAATGACTAAAAGTGTTTTTCTCATTAAGTCGAGCGAAAGGATCATAATTTTGTTAAGTACTGAAGTTTATTAAAAGCTTTGCATTTAATGTTTTAATTTAGGGATGGCCACGCTCGGCAAACCTAGGGGGGGGTATAGGGGGAGGTAAAATGGCGGATTTTCCCCAAAATTGTAGGGAGGGGGTCAAACTCAACGGATTTGGCCCACTATTTTCGCCAACATAGGGGGGGGGTCGAAAACTCATCGGAAATAGGCCACTCCAAAATGGCCATTACAAAACCTAGGGGGGTATTTTGGCTATACCCCCCATTGGCCATCCCTAATCTTAATTAATGGTAATAATTAAGTCATCTAATGTTAATATGAGCATGCTAATATAATGCTAGTATAGTATTAATATAAGACAGCAGTTTTTGCAATATTATCAGAAAATTATATTTGAATTAATTAAAAATGAATTTCGAAATGGAATAAAGCATGTCAGCCGGGACATGCTGAGAAAGGCGGAGCCGGCCTTGTTCAAATTTTTTTGAATGTCGACCTTTACTTATGGGCAGTGACGATCAAAATCAGCCAGGTACTATACCTCTCCCTTGAATCATTAATTGACATATCTGTCCATTCGCTACCCATTGTATGCACACAACGAATATCATATAATGTTTCACAAAATGATTCTGAATCACTATTTGCTCGTACACTGCTTATGGGCCTAACTGTCCACATGAGATAGTCGGATGAGTGGCTTATGGACACTAAGAAAAATCTGAAACTCCGGCAAACATTGGACCAAATAGTGTCAACAACTTTGCCAATACTTCTGAGCTCTAAATCACTATTGAGTTCATTCAGTCTATGCGGACAATGCTTTCGACTCATCCAATGAAGGTCTGGAATGAATACCACAGAAAGGTCTGGAATAGCTATTAGGGCTGCCTTCGACTCGTGTTCAGACTATTACTGATTGTAATCAAAGGGAAATCCCGAACAGAAAGGATGGGAACAAAAAAGATTGAATGAATGACTAAATTATATTCAATTAATTATTAATATTTGATTAAATCTGTTGTCCATTGCATAACATATCAATAATTATGTATTTAAGGTCTCTCAGCGTTTAGTCGTAAAGAAAATCAAAAATAAAATCAAAATTTATTTTAAATGAATTTTCAAATATAATATTCTGTGCAGAGCCTAAACAAATGCAAATCGAGCTAATCCATAAATATACCTAGCTCTATATTGGATAACAGGACTAATAAATTTTATGATTAGCTAGTTGATCTTAAGGAGAATTTTTTAACTCATTGGACTAAAGTTACCCTGGGTTTAATTAAAATACAAACTTGACAATTTCTTGTTAAACTTCTTTTATTCCTTACCTATTTTGATAAAAACTATAGAATATTGAAATTTCAAATCAATTTTGATGATGGACCAAATTCCCGGCAGAATAATTAGTAAAAGACTCTAGTTCAAAAAAATATCAATGTTCGAACTTCCATAATTACATAAGTTACAGTATCTGGCTTATCAGGCTTATTATACAGTATATTAGCTTAAAAGATACAAGCAGGCACGTCTTGGAATATGGCTATTCTACTATCATTAAACTATCATTTTGATCATTTGATGGGTCATTTTGTGCTTAACTGATAATATACTGGTACATTTGAGTTATTGTCCTAGCATCAGAACCTAATGTCCAAATAAGTCTCTTATCAAGATCAAGCACCCTGGTAAGCAATAAAGAATTTTAATTTTTTGTTTTTCGTTATTTTCAGTAAACTTATGGTTTGAATGATATCTGTTTGTATAGAGAATCACAGCTTTCAAACATCTGTGACATTTTGATAATCAAAAAAGAGTCAGTTCATTAAATATACTGAACTGGATTCAAAATTGAGCTATTCTTTTGAAATAATCATCGAATTGGATGAATAAGTTGATAGTATTCACAGCAAATACTTTCCACAATATTTGGTCGAATGACAGAACAGTCTTGTATTCAATCAATGTCTTCGGTGTCATTAAAACCCTTGAGTTTCACCGAAATCTTATCGAAAACTAAAAGTGCTTTAAAAGTGATTATATTTATACTTATTTCCGAGTATTATATTTTTTAATCAGTCTTATTCTAAAGGTCTTAGAACAAAGGTCAGGTTCAGGGAAACTCACGTTAGAAAGGATTTAATTGTTATTTTGAAGCCTTTATCACATCTGATAATAACGATTGTTTGAGTCAACACATGTTGTGTTCTTTCCATCAAACCTAAGCCAAACATATTCTCTAAAATAGTCAAAAATATGTTTTTAAATATAATTATATTTTTGTTATCTAAACATTACATTATTTAACGGAAAGAAAATCATTTTAACGATTTTTAATCTTCTTTTTTTGATATAATATTAACCAGAGATACCGAAGTTTGACGATTCCAGGAGGTCTGGGAGATGGCAAAATGGTTGCATCGTAACCTGGGAGTGTTTTTGGTTACCCCTCCAAAGGCTGACTGATATTAACCCACAATTTGCGTATATTTTATTTTGTGATTATCAGAGTCTGTAAATACGAGCAGCTTAGCCATACATATGAGTCTGGTTCAAAGGGGTTCTGAGCACATCGACTCAATTGTTAGCCGGTTAACGTTCAAACGCAGTTCAGAGATGTGTTGAAAAAACACTGTTTGAACCGAAACTTTCCATTTGAAACCGCATACTTGAACTGTGTTTGAACGTTAACCGGCTAACAATTGAGTTGATATGCTAACACTCGCTTTGTTTGTTATGATTACACTAGACTCATATGTAGGGCTAAGCCGCTCGCTTTTACAGACTCTGGTGATTAATAAGTGTAGAACAAAAATACTGGTGATATCAATATGATCTCAATTGTATGAATCAAAGTCTGTTAACATAAAAAAGCATCCTCTTCAATATTTGAGCCCAATTCCAGAAAGAATAGTTGATATCTATTTGATTTTCACAGATTGCAGAAATTCTGTACAGTATTAGACTTATTCATAATAAGAGTAATTATATTCAAATTCTTCTAAATTTCTGATCCAATAGATCTGTTTATGTATTCATAATCTATTCGTTTCAAGTCTTCTCAAATGTCTGCGTGATCTGAACCTGGATGCATTTGTTAGTTTCTGCAGCTTTATTAGTTTCAGGGCCATTGTCTTAAAGCTGTCATAATCGATGTTAACCGGGATAATTGAGGAAAACAAATTGGATTATAATAGTTACAAATGATAGGGTATATAAAATGAGCTATAAGTGCATTTAGACTATCAATTAATCGACACTCACGTAAACCACTTGTTTTAAAATAGATTTTTTTGAATAGACGTCCAATAAAACAATAATTATAAAATAAAACACAACTACAGTATGTATACACTGTACTCATTAAATACTCTATTTATAACAAGGTCTAACTGCTCACGATCAATTCAATTTCAATAGATTGTATAGATAAATAGATTCTAGCTCATACTGTATTATACATTATATCAGTCAAATTCTACTATGTTATTATCAACAAACAAGGCTGAATGGTATTATTTTACCTCCACTTTCCACAAGTGACCCATAGAAATCGCTGTCAATAGATCAATAGAAATAGGCTTATTGACTTAACTTGATGATTTTATTTGAGGCAATTTCATGATAGTTCAAATAGGACTTTGATTAAGTGACATCCCTGATCACCCCCAGTCCAGAATATAATTCCTAAAGAATAAAAGAGAACAGAATATAATAAAATGGCATATATTTGGCAAAACATGTCTACTATTTCAAGGATTTGTTTCAATTATTGATAACATAATTATTTTTTGTCTCCTTTTTTGTCAATACAGATGAATCAGATTGTGAGCAGACCTGCATTGAAATAAATGAGTTGCAACTCTCATATCTGCTATGTTTGGCAAACTTTACCGTTAATGACGTAATTGTTCTCTTTTCCGATTCGTGAGTCAATTCTGGATAATATAATACATTAATTAATCTCTTGGTTACCCAACTATTTATCGATACTATAAATTCGACGCTAAGCTACAAATCATATTCAGTTCAGACACAGAGTGAATAGAAAGCGAAAAAAAAGGTTAAACGGATTGGTTGCCAAAAATGAAGTTTACGCTCAACTGTTTGGCATTTATTGCTTTAATTGCTTTTATTAATGCATCCAAAGGTGAGAATATTATAATAACAATATATTTTTGTTTTTTTAAACACTTAATAATTATAATATATTATATCATCAATTATCTTGATCAAATCAAGATTATCTCATTCTATTGTTTTATAACAGTTTAGCAAAGGTGCTGAAGGTCAATCTAATCGTAAGTAATGGAAGAGTATATTAATATTAATGAGTGATTAGTTTGTGTTCTGATGAATAATTTGCTTAATACCTGTATCGTAAAAATTTAGTAAAAGTTGGAAGCTTATATTAATATTATAGCTAATAGACATTGAATACTCACATGATTTTTAAGTACAATGTTTTTAAAAACTCAATAATAAGTTAACTGAACAATACTTAATGTACTTCTACTCATTTTTCTCTTAAGTACTCAATTGATAACAAATAATGTGATGATTGATAAGAATAGGAATGATTGATAAATGCAACACTGCTCATATTTATCTAAATGACCCATTCACTTTTGATTGATACGCTTTAGATCGAAACAACAAAAAGTACAAAGTAGTTTGTTACTGGGGCTCCTGGTCGTTTTATAGGCCTGGAAATGGAAAGGTAGGTCAAAGGACTACTGGATTATAGTCACAAAAATATATAAAATATTTATAAGACTTAACACTATTTTGAATGATTGAGTGCAGTTCGCGGCCGAAGACGCCAACCCTATGATCTGCACTCATCTGAACTATGGCTTCACTAAACTGAATGCCGACAACACTATCGGTGTATTCGATCCCGATTTAGACACTGGCGATACTAATTGGAATAGTGGTCTCCAATGGGGCCGAGGTTTGTAGTGTCCACTCAATGCCAGTGCCAGTCAATTGATGACTGTTTCGAAACTAAACTATTAATCAATATTAAGGAATGTATCGGCGATTCAATCACTTACGAGACGTCAATCCCCACTTGACTACTATGATAGCCATTGGGGGCTGGAATGAGGGCTCAGACAAGTACTCCAGAATGGCCAGTGATCCATCCGCCAGACGCACATTCGTCAACTCTGTGGTCAATTTTCTTAAGAAATACGATTTTGATGGTCTGGATGTGGACTGGTATTCATTACACAGTTTTTCTATTATTTTTGTTTTGAATACAAAAATATTTGAATTATTTTCAGGGAATATCCGGCTATGAAAGCCGCGGGCGATGCGGACCGTAAGCCGGGCAATGATGCAGATAAGGGTCATTTCATTGAACTGGTGCGCGAACTTCACGAAGCATTCCAACCGCACGGATATGTTCTGTCAGCCGCTGTGTCCGCAGGAAAGCCAACCATTGATAGAGCATATGATGTGAAGGAAATGACTAAATATTTGGATATAATAAACGTTATGTCTTATGATTTTCACGGGGGTTGGGAACTAAAGACAGGTCAGTTATGTCAACATATTTATAGACTTTGAAATCTAATTAATTATTAATAATATTTGTTTAAATAAATTGTTAATTAACTGTTGAATAATTGTGATTGACTTGTAAAGCACACAACGCACCACTTCATCCCAGGCCTAATGACAATGAATTGGATAAAGAGTTCACAATTGAATATGCAATCAATTATTGGATCAAATTAGGAGCCGATCCCAAGAAAATGGTATTAAAGCAAAAATTATATATAAATTATTTTAAAGTTATTTCAAAAAACTAATCAATTTATGTGAACCTAAGACTATGGGAATGCCTTTGTATGGCCGAACATTCACCCTGGCCTCAGCCAGTAACCATGGAATAGGTGCTACTGCTGTCGGAGCTGGTGGTGCTGCCGGACCTATAACTAGAATCGTTGGAACTCTTGGCTACAATGAAGTAAATTTTGATTATTTAATAATTTTTTGATAAAATGGATGAAAATATTGAATAATTTTGTCAACAGATCTGCGAAAACCTAAAGTCCGGGAATTGGAAGGTCTATAGAGACGAGACTCAGAAGATTCCGTATGCCGTCAGTGGAAACCAATGGATTGGATACGACGACGAACAGAGCATCAAGGACAAGGTCGATTTCCTCAAAAGCAAAGGACTGGGCGGAGGTATGGTCTGGTCTATAGACACCGATGACTTCAAAGGCCTTTGTGGCAAAAAGTATCCGTTACTGAAGGTCATCAGCAGAGAACTGAACGGAGGTTTGCATTCAGATATTGTGCTAACAATTAGTTGTGATCTCAATATGAATATCAAATAACCCGAACAGTCGATGGACCCGATCCGCACATTGACGAAACTCACGTCACACCGACAGGCGATCCGAACCAACCAACTAAGCCAACCAAGAAGCCAGTTGACCAGTCGACCAAGAAGCCCAGTGAGCACACGGATAAACCTGAAGTAACCACCGAAAAGCATACGGGAGGACAGTTCGTATGCAAAGGGCCCGGATTTTTCGCCGACCCCAACGATAAGACCGTATTTCACGAATGCGTTAACAACGGCGGCGGCAACTTTCAAAATATCCTCTATCATTGTGGCCCGGGTACTGTTTACGATGACGTACATCATGTCTGCAAAATGCCTTAAAAATACTTTAATAAATAAGTTATTTTAGAATTCATTAAATGTTTTATTTTTTTTATAAATATTTATTTTTTTGTCAATCGATTTGAATGAATAAAAGAATAATTGCATTAAATATTTTGATTAATTGCTTGAAATATTGAACACATTTTCGATACATTCGATTTGAATGTTAAAAGTAATGTTGATTTCAATTTTGAAATTCAATTATTATTTCTGAATAAATGAATATAATCTGAATTTTTATAGTTTGTGTAAAGACTAATATAAAGTTTGAGAAACCGATACTTCGATTCCGAAAAAAAACTATAAAACACTATTGGTTTGCAAATTGCAATATCCTTTAGAAATCAAAGCACCAGTTCTTTAAACTCGCTTAGGTTTGGAAAGGGACGGGTCGACCAAATAGGTAGATGAACCGGAATCAAGTTTATTAACTTTGTCAAAGGATTTACCCCTGCTATGATATGGATAATCAGTACACAATATTCTCATTATCACAATCAGCAAAAATGAGTGAAATATTAAACAAATATTTGAACAAGCTCAATCATAAAAGTAAACAGACCCGAATAAATTACTCAAATTGAAATTCTGGTAGTCTGACGAGTGAGTTCATCTAATTTGTTATCCATGCCATCTAACTAATGACTTATACTTCAGATGTTGGGATAATTTGTTACAACATTAACAATCAATATCAATATTATATCAAAATCAATATCAAGATATATTTGTTGCTTTCAGGGCTGGTTTTACACACATCTGCAATATGTTTATAACCTTAAAAAACTTCAATGAGAAAGGTTTGATTAATGAATGCAACTTGCTTTCAGCTTGATGAACTTCAATTCGCTACAGGGTCTCAATGAAATGACCGAGGTGCCGTATACTAGTTGCTATTATAATATGATTGCATTCGTTTCTTATTCCTATACAACAAACACAAATAAAAGTTCGAAACTTACGAAATGAAATCTGTTTTCAATTTAGAAAATCCCAGAATTGTATTGGAGTTATAGCTGTAAAAAATAGGTCTATAAGAGTGAGCGCTGGAAATGCATTTGCATTTGATTGGAATACGCTTTCACTGGAAATAAAATTACAATACATTTGAGTCCAAGATTTCAATGTTCTGTTGCGCTCTCACAACCTCTTCATCTGTTATTCTTCTCTCCCTTTCCTACTCTGGATGAGAAAACTTTGGAAATCAATATATGAAATGTGTTTTACATCAAACAAAAAAGTTTTTTATTGAAACAAATCAAGAATTTTTGTTGCAATCGGCAAAACTTGATATTAAACTTAAGTCTATTTTATCTGATGTTCAGTTTTGAGGAATAAAATAAGTTTCTCTCTGTGTTGTCTGAAGAGAAAAAATCAATTTATTGAATTGAAAACAAGATTTTAGTGAAATTATTTCAGTCTTTATTGCATTTTATTTTTTTGTATTACTATTGAATTTTTTTCCATTAGTTTTGTTTTGTTTTTTATTTGTTAAAACTCTTAAATAAAAATCACTGAATCCTTGATAATTATTTTTGAGTAACTTATAAAGTATTTACAAAAGAATAGAATTGAAGTATGAAATCGAAAGTTAGATATATCTCATGAGAATATAGCACTTAGACATCATAAGTGGAAGGATAGACCTGGGAGAATTAGAGTAATCCTTCTCTAATGCAATGTAGCTTTTTATTTGAAATTCGATGTCTGACCTATGTCTACAACACATTTTAACCTATCTCTATTTCGAAATAACTAATTTTGTGTTTCTAAGATTAACCATGCACAATATTAATTTAGTACAGCAAAAGTTTGGCTGAAGTAAATTCAAAATTAAAACTGTTGTCAATATACAGCTAATACTCACTATAAGCAACGAGCAAATGCAAGCAAAATCCGTACACTATAAAGAGAGTACACTATAGAGAGTTTAGCCAATAAGTGATTTAATGTATAGCTGAGTCCGTCAGATCGACTTTAGTGTACACAATAAGCGGGGGGAAAACTATATCCGGGTCCCATATAGCGAGAATTAACTGTATTTATATAAAACTTATTAAAAGGAAAAATATGTTTAACGGAATTGAATACAAATCTAATAATACAATTAGATATTGGATTTGACAACAAAAATGCGGATAAAAAATATTGAATTCATTAGTCATTAATCGAAAATGAATTCTAAACTGATTGCGAAATGACTTAATATATTGAAAGCTCCAATCATCAGATGTCAGATTAAAATTGAATAAAACACAACTAAATAGACAAAAGAATAAATGATTTATATTTCGTATGCGTTGTCTGAATATAGAGAAGAGGTACAGAAAAAAAATATATTCCACAGTAAAAGAAGACAATTATTGTTAAGTGGAAACGGTTTTGGCTTTGATTGTTATTATGATCACAAAAACTGCTTCTTATCTATTAGTGCTAATAAAGTCGATTCAATACCAGAATTGTGTACAGAATTCGAGTCAATTATAGTAATGTATACATAGATTGCAGGAATGGCTGACATTATGTGTCAAATAGAGTAATCGACTGAAATTATAATTATATTTATTGTTAGACCATTGGAGTGAATGAAAAGATTTATTTAGCGTTCACTTCAAATTACACTTTCCATTATGTTGTTTGAAGAACAGCTCTCTTCCCAACTCATAATCTTCTTCGCACACAAATACTTACGCACTATTAGAGCCGACAAAACTTACTCTACTTTTTATCGTTCAAACAAAATATGAATTTTCATCACTTCTTCTCTACTTTTTTTTCTACTCTCACTCTTCGCTTACTATAAGAACTTTCTTTCTGTAGCTCTCTATAGAGTACATAAAAATAAACCTCAAAATACTAACTGTCAAATCAAACATTCATTTTCATTATCTTTTTTCTTCTTTTTCTCACTCTTTTATCATTCTGTTAACTGATTTTGTTTTTAATTAAATATTATTATTAATATATTTTTTCCTCTGTTTTTATGCTTTTTTATGATTGTTGTAGAAATAATTGTCAGAAGTCTTATCGAGAGATTATTCTGAGTTAATAATCGTTAAATTGTTATTAAGTTCTGAAAAAGCGATTGTAATCTACAGTCAGTGGAAAATCGATTCGTCAGTCTCTGCACTAGACTGTAGAGAATGCGCACATATTTTCTGTTCCGTCTCTTTCCTCTCCTTTTTCTGGCCTCTCATCTCATTGCTCTGTCTATCCATTAGCTCCCTGTGCATCGCATCGCATCACTCCAGAGTAGAGTTATGTCCGTAAGAGATGCCAGTCTTTAGTTGTAACTTCACTTCGTATTAGTTTTTGCTCCGAAGAAGAATAGTGTCAACAAAGTTGTTAAGCATATGTCAGAGCCTTTCGGATAAGACACTCTGCAGTCAAAAGTGACTTCTTATGTTAGTTCATCGCTAATCATCACTAGGAGTCGACAATAATAACAATAATATTCTTTTGGCCAATAATTTCTTTTCTCCGCTTTTTATTAGTATTGAATCAAATAATAGAGAATTGAAATTAATTCTGATTTTTCACAACAAATATTTGTTTTTGAAGTTCAGTAAGGAATCGCTCTAATTCTGTTCGTAGTTCAATTTACTTCACTTTTTTTCATTAAATTAAATTTGAAATATTGTCTGCTATTTGAATAATCGCGACATATGTTTGTATAAAGTTTTATATAAATTAATTCTCTATTCATTACATTTAAATCAATTGAAAATAATTGGAGCAATGATTAAATTAATTTTAACGGTAAGTAAGTCTGACTTTAATTATTAGCACTTTATCAGAGATATGCAGACATAACACCAATAGTTTAAACACAATATCCTAGTCTACCGAGAATAAAAACAAGGAATATAAACAAGCAAAATCTCAACAATTAATAAACATTATTTCAAATAAAAGTTCATTTATTCAGAAAAGCAAGCTTTTCTCAGTGTTTTACTATTAGCTAGATTAGAAAAAGAATCTGGGTTATTTAAGTAGATCCTATTGATCCTGGAGGTTCCCTGTTTGCATATCTCTGCTCTTTTTCAAAATTTTATCAATATTACTACTAAATTACATACCCTGTCTAAATTATCAATGAATTTCTATCCTGACACTTTATTAATATTTGTATACTGTACTGTATGTCTTACACTTGCTGTCCACTAACTCATCTCGTTATGTCTAACATATCTTGCCTTCATTTCACATTTACTCTACTTTATTGTCTGCAATATTAGTAGCTTTGAGTGGAATAGCTTTATGTGTTTTGTTGATCCAATGTTACCATTCGAGTGCCACTATTTGATGGCCAACTGACAACTGTGTTCGGCCACTAAGGCATAGGGTTTTGATTAATCAGAAGCGGAGAGAGAGAGAGAGAGAGAGAGAGAGAGAGAGAGAGAGAGAGAGAGAGAGAAGATTGTAATTTCCTGACAAAGAAGGAAAAACTTTCTGTTAGTGTCGCCCAAAGTATAGCCATTGAACTCAAGTCCCGCCGAAATCTAAATGAAAATATCTTTCGCTTGTTTTCACAAATATTGTTATTTTTCGCTTCCTTTCCTACTCTGAGCACATATACAGCATATACTCATAGCATGACATCATTATTATGATCCGAACCATCAATTCGTTGGTCACCTAAATTATACGCCTATCAAAACTTTCATAACATAAAAGAAAAACATTGATCGCATAAAACCCCGAAAAATTCAAATAACTTTATATCAAAATTTCATTTATTTTTGTATCCAAAACAAAATTTTTTTCAATTCTTCTCTTCACTTATAAAATATTCAAAAATTTATTGATCCTATGCTCAGAAACAGTTCAATAATAAAGTACTTATTTTTTTCTTAAATATCTTGATTGAGTAGAGACCGGATAGTCATTAGCATTAAGAGGAGAAAAAATGTAATTTTTTATTTAAGTTAATGGTATTCAAGAAAAAAAAAAGATTAAACTTTTAAACCAAATATATATTTTTAAAGTGAATATATTGGTGTGTATTCTAAGCGGAAATATTTTAATTTTTATAAATTAATATATTTATACGACTTATGTATAAAAATATAAATTGAATATAAATGTGGAGAATATAGACATTCATAGAGAAGACATAACAGAATAGTCACTAAAAATAAGAATAAGAATCAGAGAAAGAGAATAATCTTTTTTTTGTCTGCATTTTATTCATTTGGTATCCAATGGAAGTGATTTCAGTGAACGCTTGGAAAGAGAGAGATGAATCCATTTATTTTTATTTCGGGTCACTTATGGCAATTTATGCAATAGGTTTGCGGCTAAAGAATTCTGTATTCACTGCTTGAAAGACGGATAGTGTCTGAACAGAATCAGACTCTTCTCCAGAGATTATGTTAGCGGTCAAAGGGATAGGGCTTATAGTGTATCAGAGATGTCAAACGAATTTGTAATTCAAACCGTTTTATATATTGGTTCTGAACCAGAAAAAGAGGCGAACACAAGAAAATCTCATACTTTCCACTCGTTGTGTGCGTTCAGGAATCGGGTGCAAAAGTAATTACAGGTGTAGTCATTATTCTTGTGTTTTGAAAGTAGAGTTTCATGTTTTCTACAGTTTATTAGTGCCCTTAAGAATAGTCATATAATTGGAGAATAGTATGGATTTATATACACTATAAATACGAATAAGTTTTTATACTTTATAGTAGACTAAAGTATTGTATTGTTTGTGTGTTTTATAGTAAACATATTTTATAGCGATTAAGAACTATTTAAGTGTTGACTGAATTGATTGAAGAATTTACTGAAACTTTAGGTGAATTCGATAAAAATTAATCATTTGTTGGATATATCGAAAAGATTTCGTTTATATCTCAAATTCGCTTATCTATGAAATATCTGTCAAATAAATTGATATAAATATTCGCTTAGTTTTAATATAGAACTCATATATGACAGAAGACAGTAGTGATAGTAAAAAAAACAAGCAAGGATAAAAGAGTACATGGCTTAAATCTGATCATAAAAGAAAAATACTTTAGAAAATATGCAAAAATAAATCAAAATTTTTTTTGTTCAAATCAATAAAAACTTTTATACTTCGATCCAAATATGTTGAGCGCCCATACACTTTGAAGTTTATGAATCTGACCAGATCAAATTTGCTTTTCAAGTATAGTGATTAGAATTATGGATAAATATGATTTAAGCCCTGATAATTCGTATTTTTACCTTGAAATCTGGTCAAAGTCCATTATTTATCTGAAAACTAACTACCCTGGCATAACCTATCCTGGTGATCCTTGTTTTATACAAAGTTATATACTTTTATATTTCATATAATACTTCAAGAAATTCAATCTCAGGAAAAAATAAATAAGAAGTTCGTATATCAGACAGCACTCAATCAAACCTTTCATATAATATCTTTTGTATTGATTTTTAATTTTATGTTTTTATCAGAAAAGATAAAAAATTAGCACAAGTTTTGAGTATTATATTTAAAAATAAAAATTAATTGAAAAGAATGAATATTTTGTGTGCTCTTCAATGTTGAACAGATTTTTTTTTAACTTTTTCAAAATGATAAAGAGTATTATGAAGAATAGATTAATGAATTATTTTATTGTGGATTCTATTTAGTTATGTATTATATAATGTTTTCATTAAATATAAGTATATTTTAATTTATATTAAATGATATAATTTTGAAAATAAGTTTAAAATGAATAATGATCTTGGCTTAAAAGCATAAACAAGCAAAAATGAGTAACTTGAGAAGAGTTCACAAAATTTGATAACAAATTCACTTTATTTTACTCATAATTTATTTTTATTGCATAAGTCTATAGAAAAAATTAACTCAAGAAAAATCTGTACTTATCTGAAAATATTATACATTTATTTCCCAAATGAAGTCAAAAAAAATAATTAATTTATATCTAATAAACTCAAAGATATTTCGAAACAAATATTGAAATTCTGATTTGTTAGTCAAGAATTTGCATCCCCTGAGGGCTCAAATGTATTTCATTCGTATGCATGTGATTAAAGAGTCGATACGAATGACAAATAGGAAGCTCTGAATATATTCTGGTCGACGAAACATCCTGATACATGAGCAAGCAAAATAAACAGCTTCTTGAAAGGTTACATTTGACTCAGGCTCATCTCAATAGTTGGCATTCTCTAAGCACTTCTTTATTATAATAATAGAATTATAATAATCTATACTGGGGCTTATTCCAGGCCCAGCTGGTGGCCAAATGCACTGACACGTAAAGCCTGTGCTTGTGAGCGCACTGATGCCGGTGCCAAAAGCTGCCACTGTCTGATGTGATCCGGATACAAATGCCGGAATATTTATACATATATTCTTCAGCGAACCATTGAACTGATAAAACGAAAGTCTGGCCACTATTCTGAGCGCAAACAGTAATTTCGATTGCATTGCGCAAACATTTAATCAAATTCTGGACAGCATTTAAAATAACTACAAATTCTTTCACCTCTCGTGAGAATAGATCCCAAATTACAAAACGTATAGATCGGCACACATTCCGATCAAACACATACTTATCGCTTGACTTTAAACTAATAAATTCAAGTTTTTTTTCGGGAAAAAAACTGAAAAAAATATTCATTTCGCACAAAAAAAGTGTAAAGAATACGAAAAAAAATATTCATTCACTTTATTTGACGAAAAAAAATAATGTTTTGCTCCAAAAGCCGAAGGAAATTGAAAGAAGAGCTCTGGCTCTCAATCCGCTACTCTATCTTTTCGACGCACAAAAAAAATTATATCCAAACAAACAAAAAAAAATTTCTTTTTTACTTAACTTATGTTTATTCAAGCCATAAATCATTGACTGTTTTTTGACACAACTTTCTTCTTTCGCAGCCATATTCGCAGTGTATTTATATATATATATTCTGTACGGAAAATAGTGGCCCGAAAGGCACGAGGCCTTTAAATTTGGTGAAAGTGTCGCTTTGAATTTTAATTCAATCCATTACAATATGGAATTTTATATTATATATATATTTTATATTTTTATTTCTTCATAACTTTTTTATAAGCGAACAAAAAATTTTCTGATGTTTTATATGTTCTTTACTTCTGTTCGCTCTGTGTGTCTGCTCTCTCATCAATATTTTTTTTCCAAACAGTGAATATATGTCATGTCTCTTGTTTTTTATCTGTGAAGTATTTTTTTGATCAGTAAAAGTTTTAAAGTCTTTCTGCTCAGGGATGATGAATGCGCGGCTTATGTGCCCTTTTGAGTTCATTTAATCGTGAATTATCTTGCTAAACATGATAAATGTTAAATCCATCTATTTAATTATGTTGAAGAATCTTAGCTTGTTGAATTTAAAATTGCAGTGTGTACCGGTATATTGATATTTAGATGCCTTGTTCCATGCAAAAAATGATCACCTTCCCTGTATTTATGATAGATAAGTTTTACCCAGAGTAAAATTAAAGTGGAATAAGAGGAAAAAATGTTTGAAAATTGAAAAAATTTTCCGAATATTATCATTTTTATTCACGTTTTATGCCTATAGAAAATTGAAGTGCTTTTAGGACTACATCTACTCAAACACTGACTCTTTTTTTATATTTTCTCGAAACTACTGTAAGATATTTCATAAATAAAATATTTAAAAAGAAGAGAAAAATAAAGTAGAGAACAAAAAATTAAATAAAATTTTGAATATTTTATGATTTCTTGTGCAGAGAATCGCATAATCTCTAAATGAAATCAATTTATATACGAATCGCACTTAAAGTTTAATTTATGTTAAAAATGCGTTACTCTTAGTCTAAAAATATTTAGCTGTCGGATTAATTATAAAAGTCATGTCATGTTATGCTGTTTTTTTTACCGTTGAAAGGCTTCATCAGCTCATTATGTAATCTGTAATCAAATTCAATATTAAATATGGAAAATCTTATCACACATTATGTATTCAAATATATTCAGGCGAACAAAGCGAGCAGATTATCGAAAGGCGCAAATTTGAATCCGGAATTCAATTTTATTAGTCATCCGGTTGAAAAAGACGTGGTTGCATTTTAGTTTTGTTCTGCTGTACAGAACTCTTCTTTGAAAATAAGGGAATCATTTATTAAATATTTGAATGAAGGGAATGGTAGAGAAATTTTTATAAATTTTTCCTTATTATGGAAATCGATTTATAAGAATAGTAGAGAAATATTCTTATATACGAAGAGCTCATAAAAATTGCTTTTATTTTCACTCATCATTCAGTAAAATAAATTATGGCCACAAAAAAAATATGATTAAGTCAATCATACTCTGCTCTCGCTCTCTATTAGCATACTATATTCATGTATTCGTATAGTGTAGACAATTTAAAATATAAGAATATTGAATAAAAATAACTTTTAAATATATGCTTGCTTATACTATGTCTGCATTTTCATAGAAGTTCTGGTAAACTACACAACAGAGACAGTTAATATTTTGACTGTCGCATGTGTTCTGCACAAAAGTGTCATTTCAGGTGTTGTATCACAAAACTCATGTTCAATGGATTGATATTTATATGAAAATAATCGAAAATAAGTCTAATATAAGTGAAGACATGAAACATATGGAAACAGAAAGACTTTTTGTTTGTATAAATCGCAATAAATATCAAATCTTTAGACTATTATAAGTTATAACAACGAAGATAAAGAAATTTGTCCAAAAATGTGTTTAAATTTCGAGTGAATTTTTATTTAAAATCTGAGCTAGAATTCTAGCTTACCATGGTGCACATCAACGGCCTGTAAGAGTGACCAACATCAATTAAGCTTACTAGATAAGAGATAACTGCTCGGTACTTATATAATAGAAAGATGATTCACCATTAATTTAGAGAGAGCATTATATAAATGACCCAGTTATAGTAGATGAAGTGTAGATTACTATACTTACAGTACAAATAGCTTTAATTCTTTATTTTATTCCATATTTGAGAGGACTTTGCATTAAAATTCAAGCCTTGATATAATAGCTTAAATAGGGATTTGCTTATATTCGCAGTACAAGTGCTGGTCCGGCATAAAGAACAGCAGAGAATACAATACAGAATCGATTTTTTTCTGCTGAATATAAAGAGAGCACTGATTAGATTTATCATTCACTCTATTGGCTCCAAAGGTACTGAAATTGGATGTAAAAGCGCTCAGAATTGAGTCTACACTGTATTTCGTACAGAGTTTAAGGATTTTAAAGAATAGAAAATGCTTTTAACTCGAATTAAATTCATATATCAATAAAATATTGGATTGCATTCAGAATACTGTACAGTATATGCGATTCAATCCAATAAAGGCATTATAAATATAACATTCAATTTACAAATAAGTCCATTATTCGACTTCTAAATATTAAAATTTAATCAGTGTTCAATTTATATGCAAGATATTAGCTAAAAGTCGTCTAAGATTGCTTTTCCAGTCGAATACCTTGGTGTATTTCGCAAATGCAAAGTGAGTTTACTGAATAAATATAAGAGAAACCATTAAATCGTATAATATTTTCAATTTATTTAACGTTAACTTCCGTTAAGTTTACTATAAATGGGATATAATATTGAATTATAATGAAATTCTTATCTTGATTAATCTATGTTGAATAAATGTTCAGTATTTAACAAGTTCATTGACCCTTTCTAATTTTTTGTGACACTATATATACTGTATTCAAAAGTGATTATTATTAGTTAGTTCTGACAGTAAACTAATTAAATATCAAAACATTAATCAAAATATTTAATAGATTTAAACATTTATTTTTCAGCCAAAGACCGAGTTTTGGATACATTTAAGTGATTACGACTACAAAAGCAAATAAATGTTCTGGAATACAGTTCGCTCTCATTCGCAGCCAAACATATGATGAATTGCGATAAAATAATTACTATTAAACGCAATTTATTAACATTACAATACAATACAATATTGATCTGGATATTTGGCTATATCAAAGGTGAGACACAGAATATGATGTATGATATCTATAATAGAATTATACTGTTTAGCAACAATAGATATGATAGCCAGGCTAACTAAAACAATCCCAATGTAAGGCAATTTTCATAATTTAGATAATGTTTTATATTATTTATAACTAAACTCTTTGTGCGATTAAACAGATAATTGGAAAACACAAACTGCAGACTAGAATATAAATATAAACCAGAATAGAGTCGAATAACAGAACATATTATATGCGCTTTCATTGTAAGGGAATATTCTGTGCAAATGTTGTGCACATGTAATATGTATTTAATTGATTATCATAATTACATTAGTAAATAAGTAACACAATATTCTCTCTTATATTCTCTGTTACAGTATTTCTATTATTTCTATTTTATTTAAATTCAAATTCACTTTTTTCTGTGTATTTTTCTGTTTTATTTTTATAGTCTTATGGCGTATACTATTCGTGACAATTATTTTAATTAATAATTTAATATTGATTTAAATAATTTTATTGTATTTTTAATAATATATATACTTATATATTGTTTGGCTTTCATTCATACAGTCATGTCTACAATAAACTCGAATATTAATTTACAGGCAGAACATACCAGTGAGTACTCTATCAGAATTTTGTTAACGTATTTTCTTTCCGGATTATATTTACATAATTAGACAAAAAAATTTCAATTAATTTTCAGAAAAAAAATAATAATTAAATATTTTTTTATACATAAATAATCATTTGTAGTCATAATTTAATGAATTTATTTTTTCACAACTAATCGATTAAAAGCTGAAAAAACACTTTTTTTAGCAAAAATTTCTATTGAATATTGAATTTTTTCTCATGTTTTCTAATAGTTTTCGAATCGATTTTTTAAATGATCTTATTTTTGGATTAATGTATAGCATATGCCGAACAACAAGTAGTGTTGGGCTCCAGTGTATCCCTTCCGTGCGAAATAACAACACCACTGCTGTCTCCGTCCGGCGATTCTGTGACATTAATATTGTGGTATAGGGGCGATGACATATCCGGTGCGCCCATATATAGTATAGACGCCAGGACTAGGAATACGCCGCTTGAAAGTGCCAAACATTTTATAGGAGACGAATATGAGGGCAGAGCTAACTTCGATATATCAGTCCGTCCGGCGCTGCTCAACATCAGTCCGATCATAGACTCGGATGGCGGCCAATACTGGTGTCGCGTCGACTTCCGATGGACACGAACCACAATCAGTACTGTTCTGCTTAGTGTTATCGGTAAGTGCTATAAGTGCTCACAATTTTCGGCTCAAAAGTGTTATCTGTTTTTTGGCTTATATACAGAAATTTCTATCATTTTTGCTATTTTTCGACTAAACAGTCATATATTGTGTTTGAAATTTTGATCACAAACTATAGTCTTCTCTAATATTCTTATGCTTTTCGCTCTCATCTCATACAAAGCCAAACGTGACTTAAATATTGTCTGAGATTTCTAGAAATTTAACTCTCGTTTCAGTGAATTGCTTTTTATTTAAATAATGTATATATTATTAAAAACATACAAATATTCTATACTCTGAACAAACATTTGAAAACAAATTCGTTTCAATAAAAATAAGGGAAAAAACACTTTTATAATATCGAATTGCATTCACACTTTGTTTTCGTGTTTTTCACTGCATTTGCAAATATATTCATTGAAAATCAACTCTAATTGCTTTTAGTTTTTCTAAGATGCTCAAGGTAGTCACGCACAAGCACACTTTAACTAATAGGCATGTTTTGAGAAGCCACAAAATGCTCCAGAATATATATTTTATAAATATATCAACAAATAAATAGATTATCAAGGATGAACTTTGAAAGCGTTATATTGCCAAGAATATATTTTGATAATAAAGATGTTTAAAGATAACAAATATTATTAAAAATTAAATTCATTTCCATCTAGTTTAATTTTAACTGTCAGAAATACGCGTGTACATAACTATTTTGTACGCTACCTTGATAAATTTGCGATTTAATATCACTGTCTGGCTAGGAATTCGATCAAAATATGTCTTTCCTGGTCTTTGATATAAACCATTTTGACCAAAAAATATTCATGGCTCAATTTTGCTTTCTTAGTCTATGTTCGAAAGGAAAAGGTATTTAAAAGCCTTGATAAGACGTCTGGCCATCTCTGATCGATAGCTCAGGAATAATAAGAATGAAAATTCAATATTAAAAATAGTATTTTTTATGAATAAATTTTGATTTGCTTTTAGAGAACTTTATGTCTCAATCAATATGACTGGCATTCACTTTAATTGGCTTCAAATTAAATTTGTCTGAACTCTTAAGTGTCTCAATATATATGCTGAGCATCTTTTGGCTAATTTTTGTATACATTTTACGTCTTATGTAATGATTGCAAAAAAAACAATATTTTTATGCAATGAATACTACATTCAATAGTGTGTTACGAAAAAAGAAATATATAAAAAGAAATGATATATAAAACAGTCGTACAGTATATATGAAACTCTAAACTATTATTATCTTATATTACAAAAACATATTCACTGTTTTGTTCGCACTTTCTTCTCGTTTCAGTTCCTCCCAAAAGAGTGATTATCAAAGATGAGAACGGAATCGAACTCAAAAGTATAGCACTGTTTGACGAAGGATCTGATGTTAGGCTCTTTTGCGAATCGATCGGTGGTATGATTTGCTCTGTTCAGCCCTATACTGATCATCACTTGATTTATCTATGAAAATAAGCTATTTTCCAGACGAATATTCTTCTCATAACATTCATAGTCGTGTCTCTATTTGTATTCAATCTCAGAGAACAATCTATTTTTTATCACTTTTTCATTCACACCAGAATCACATTCAATGATAACAAAAAAGAAATGATTAAAAATCTATTCAAAAATCTATATTTTATTTGTATTTCATATTTGTTTTATTTGAATTCGTTTATTCGCATGAACTGAATGGATAACAATTATTATTAGTCTTTTGCTAATAAATAAAATTAGTGTTATTTAAGATAATTTTAAGAATAAATAATTACTGATTTAAGACTAAGCAAAGACAGGCAATGAATGAGACGAAACAATTTTCATTAGCTTAAGTCGCTTTGGATTCTGAACATAGTTTAATGCACTGAAAGTGTTCTTAACTAATACTGTAATATAATTGTTCTGATAATTATCACAGATTTACTTGTCTTAACATTTCTGTCATTATTTCTTTAATTTTATTTTATTTCTTAAAACTATAAGAGGATTAAACTCATAAAAATAATTCAAGTAGGTAACGCCATGACTAATGTGAATTAAGCAGCGTTTAGAATAGTTAGCAAGCTGAAAGGTAGAGCATAAAGAAATTTCAATTTAAATCCATTCGATTGTCTTTAATATTAATCATTAGAATCACAGTTTTCATTATTAATTATAGCTTGGTCATCCCTACTAATAATTATTACTTATTAAATTCTAAAGGAGTTGGCCTGGTTTGACAAAATGTTTTCAAATTTTGATGATATTCTATCCCCAAATACTAATGAAGATATGATGCAGAATGATGCAAAAAATTTGTTGATAAAAAATAAGAAAATTGAGCAAGGACACAAACAAATTTTAAGCAAAAGTTGTCACAAATTCTAAGTTACATGGGATATTTGAAAAATTCCTCCGGCATACTATTTAAACTAATGTAACGTAAACAGAAATGTGGAAGAATTTTTTCTTGCTCAACTCTTTATACTAGAAAAACTGTTTTGAAAACTTAAATTGAGAATTCGATATCATTACCCCTCGGTAACCAAACTTTTCAACTTCCCAAATAAATGATACACTCATTAACTTTTCAAATCACTAATCAAAAGTTTGGTTACCGAGGGGTAATTATATTGAATTCTCAATCTAAGTTTTCAAAACAGTTTTTCTGGTAGAAAGAGTTGAGCAAGACAAATTTCTTCCACATTTCTGTTTACCTTACATTAGTTTAAATAGTATGCCGAAGGAATTTTTCAAATATCCCATGTAACTTAGAAATTGTGACAACTTTTGCTTAAAACTTGTTTTTGTCCTTGCTCAATTTTCTTTGTTTTTATCAACCAAATTTTTGCATCATTATGCATCATATCTTCATTAGTATTTGGGGAAAGAATATCATCAAAATTTGAAAACATTTTGTCAAACCAGGCACACTCCTTTTCGCTATATATTTAAGTACCTCGAATGAAAATTTTTGATAATAAACACTTTGCTTGAGCATAAAAATATTCAAACTATAAACACAATACAATAGAAAACAAAGCAAAGAAGTAATGAATAAATTTTGTAATTTTCTGAATAATTTATTCCATAAATTAAATTAAATATTATTAAAAAAGTGGCCAAAAAATAAAAATCAGCTCAACTTTTATACAAAAGTTTTTCCTGAATTATAATTAAATTTAATTCATTTTAATAACAATACTCTTTAGTTTAAGTTTAAAAAGTTTTAATTAGCAATAAGAGAATATAATAGAGAATATTCTATACAGAATATTCTTGTGCTCTAATCGTTGAACATATGTTTGTAAGTCGAGTATAATATTATGGCTTTGGTATGAATTTATGATTTGGGCCACTATTGCCATAACTATCAGACATTAAGTTATTTAAATGAAAAATTTTTGCGCAAAACTTATTCCTAAAGAACATAACCCGAAGCTATCAAAAAGAGTTTTATGCATTAGAATAGAGTAACTGTGCTGTGTATGTGCCAGAACTGGCAGTCAATTCTTTTCACGCACATAACTGGCTTCACATAACTGAGCATAAAGTAATGGCGCAGTTCTTCAGCTCTTTGTATGCAATGCATTAGAAATTGGCCGAAAATATTGCTATATTTCTATCACATCATTGCAAGTAATAGATCAATGCCTGAGAGACCCCATCAGAAGATACTTCTACTCCAAGTTCCCCATAAACTACATATATATTGAGATTTAATATTTGATTGCATTTATAATAAAACACATAAATGACTGTTAACTTTCATGTCTGTATTCAAGGCTTTCTTGGCTTTTCAGTTCAAAACTAACCTTACATAAAATGATTGATTATTTAAGCCATAAATTCTTAATTAAGTTTTTCGCAATAAAATCCTATTGAATGCTATGCTTTCATTATTAACCTCTGTTAGCACTAAATAGTTAATTATTTTCAAACAAATAAATTATATTAATTTTGAGAATTATTGCATCTTTTCTGACATCATATTTCATGCATTTCAAACACATATATAATACAGTATTAGTATTAATCAGTTTTAGTTTTGTTCAATTAATTCGTTAAAATCCTTTTCCGATTCTTAGCACCGAAAATATTTTCTATAATTACTCTACAATTTAGTATTATCTTTAAAACTATTCAATTATAACAAATTAATTTCACAATTGTTTATATTCTTCTCAAATAAATTCCTATAATATACAGAATATTTTTACAATCATTTTTCAGATATGAAATATGTATACAAAGAATTAAATGAAATACTGTTTACATATTTTAAGTTCTGTTCGGAACACGATTTGATGCGGATATAAATTATTTGTAAATCTAATTTGAAGGTTCAGAAAACACCAGACCATGTCTACAGTCTATCATAAATCGGTTCAGACACTGGAAAACTGGCTCAAAATAAATAATGCTCTGAAACCCAATCCAATAATTTTCAATAGTTTAAAGTAAAGCTGATTTTTTCAGTTAAAAATGAGTCGAATTAATCATTTCTGAAGAAATTCTATGATAATTGATTGAGCAGATGGTACAACACAATAGCCACCATTTTAACAAGTATACATTGATCTGATAAATAGAGTTGAGCTTTGCTAATTTCTCTTTTATAACCCAAAGCCATAAAATAATTTATTGCGAAATCAATAGAGAGACTAATCAATAGAAAAGTATTGATTAGTTTATTAGATCTTTAAGACTGTTCTCTGTTTTTGCTATAAAATAAGGCAAATATAAAATATCTTATTTAATATTAATGACAGAATATTCTTGAGTTAATAGCAGAATATTCTATATTTTTATATAAACGATGTGCACATACCGTATATAAAAATAATTTCCTCCCAATTAGTAATAATAAATAAATTGAGATTTCATTTACAATTCATATCTTCATTGAAAAGTAAAGCGAAATTGAATTTGAAAAACATTTATCGATAGCCTGTCTATCAGTATGTGATGCACACAATACTGAATACTTGTATTCCTTAATAATAACATTTCCTTTAGTATCCAATTCACTGATCATTGTTCAGAAAATTTGTATTCAATCCATACGTTCTGTTCGGCTACACTATGCTGTTCTATTTTATCCAGGTAATCCACTTGCCACGATCACGTGGTACCGGAACAATCGCAAACTAAAGACACAAACAGTTATGATTCGCGACAATAACACAGTTGTCTCCGGAATAACACTGAATCGAATAGCGAGAGGAGATATAAATTCTGTAGTCAGATGTCATGCGACCAATAGTGAGCTAAACAAGTCTGTCGTCAAATCCATTACAATTGATATAAATCGTAAGTTAAGAATACAGAGACTAATCATTAATAATTATTACACAAATACTTTGTTTACCGAACTATCAGTTATACTGTTATACTCAATAACAGTCTTACAGTTAGACTCAAATAAAACCAAATTATTTTCTATTTATTTCAGATTTTTTTTTCGTTTGTTTTAAACCAAGTTGGGATTATATTGAGTTAATCAGTACTTAATTAAGAGGAGGTATGTGCAAGGTCAGACCAATCAGCAAGATTATATGCTTAAAACAATTTAATCAAAACAGATTAGTTTTATCTCTAAATCAAATTCGTGTCAAAATCAGTACTAAAGCACTTCTGATCCGACACGTATTTATGATTTAGCCTTGCACATTCATATTAATACAGTAAGACTGTAGTAAAACTGTATGCATTGCCTATCTATCAATACAGTATACAGTAGACGGCAATACAATAAATATGTATTCATTTCACTTAAATCTAATACAGTTTTATTAGATTTTGTTTTCAGACACTATGTCTATGTCTATGAAAGTATATTTCAATAAGTTATTAGATTTCGAATCAAATTATTCTGAATCAAGACTTGATAGCTTTCGGAATTTGTCATCAATGAATCTTCCAGGCATATTTAAGCTTGCACATTTTTTATGAACAAATATTAGAATTCATCTAGTCTATATAAACAATGAGATTCCTCTTTATTAATTACTTGCATTTATCAATAGAATGAGCTGTCATAAAAATACGAGCTTAACCTTGATTATTTTATTTCATACACAAGAATGAGATTAAAATAAAGTATAATAAAAATAACAATAATTCTCAACTCTATAGCGAATATTATTTATCAAAAATATAGTAATGTTTATATTCTTCAAACATTGCAGTTATTCACAAGACTTGACCCTATTTTTGAAGAAATTCTGTTTCGATTTAAAGCTAAAAATTTATTTTTTTTCTGATATATTGATCGGCGCTATAAAGATATACAGTTCATAAACAAAGAGTACATTTGTAAGAATGAGCTCAAAAATGTTCGGGTAAATAGATTACAGGCCCATTCATCTGGTGCTTTGCACAGTTGGCTAACTGCATGATAAATAGGATATTTTTTTAAAAATGCATGAAATAGTTATTTTAGACCAAATGATAATTATATTAATGGTTAATATCATAATTGCATCGATCAGTTCGTCCACTCAAAGCCCATATCATTGCCATCAATAAAGACAGATTGACTGCCGGCAGAAAACTAGAGGCTATTTGTCATACATTCGGCTCAAGACCTTCGGCTGTAGTTAATTGGTTTATAAATCATAAACAGTTAACTGAATCCAAGTAAGAAATAAACTATTTTCACAAATAATACACTCTATTGTGTTAGTTATCTCTCTATACTTATAATATTGTTTATTCGCATCGTATGAATCGATTTCTCTATTATTAAAATTATTTTATACCAAAATATTACTCAGATTTTTATATTTTCAATGATTTTAAATAATTACCAGAACTAAACCGACTCAAATAAGTATACGAATTAAGCCTGCTAATGATTTATCAAAAAATCCATTGCTAATTCGGTTTTATATTTTTCTCAAACATTAATTTCTGCATTGAATTTAATCCTTATTTTTTAAATATTAATAAATAAGTTATAAAATAAAATAAATGAGTAATGAAAATGATTTTTCTATAATTATTCGAAATAAGATCAATTGAGCCTTGGATTCTATATTCAAACTTTAAATAAACACTATGACCAGGTTATTTGCACCCTTATAAGTCAATTAGATTGGATCTACTGGGTAAAGTTTAAAAAGTCTGTTAATGTTATAATTAACTCAATTAAAGTTAAATAAAATTTCTTTATAGTAGGCTATAAATAAAGGTCAATTAAAACATGTTCCAGATTATAATGTCCAAGTTTAGACAACAGTTAACAGTTTATTCCCTCCCCATGTCATCAATGAGTCGGATCAATTGTGTACAGAAAACAGTAATTCTTTAAATGAGAGAAAAATAAGAGTTTTGTGAAATTCCTATCAATTCTATGCAATACTGAATCATCTAATTCGAGGAAAGATACCTCAAAATCGATACCCCATTAAAGTAATGATTTTAAATCTATACTATTATACAATATATATAGAAAAAAAGAGAACATTTAGGAAAAAACATTCTGATCTCTAAGTCTATTGCTATTGATTTTTATTCTAATTGTTAACCAATAAAAACCCAAATTCGTTGTTGTTTTTTATATCTATATAGAAATCTGTGTCGACTGTAATCAGAATATTCGCTGCCTTTTTATATAGAGTTAAAATATATTGAATAAAAATCATTTGATTTTATTTTTCGCACAGATTTTCCAAACTTTTATTTATACAAATTGTTTGCACTGCTCTTCAAATTTGTTAGAGATATTCATCTGGAAGGCAATGGCACTAAAAGTATTGTAACTTTTGTTCCGACGCCTGAAGATAATGGTTTGGACCTTAAATGTCGTGCAGAAAATCCGAAATTATCGAACAGTGCCGTTGAAGACCACATAAATCTTGACGTCAAATGTAAGACAACACTTGATTTGATTTGATAAGAAGTTATCTATTTTTCGCTTCTTTTTTCGTCTCTCTTCTGCCCTAACTATCTATCCTTTCCTCTCCACTCGACTCTGGGCTCTGACAGAACATACACTGAGTTATATTGAGCTTTCAATATAATAATAGAGCGTTTGATACCGGAGTAAAACTAAATCTCCATAAAAGTGGGATTGAGTTTGACTTTATTGGCACAGAATTTATTATTTCATTTAAGACAATATAATCTTCTTCTGTCCTCTACTTTCGCCAACAGTTTTATATTTTTATAGCAATCAAATCAATGATAAACTATAGCTAAATATATTTCAAGTGTTTTCAGCTTTAATTTCAGATTAAGTCTAATGTTTTTGAAATATTAATTAATTTATTCTTTAATACATTAATAGCTTTACTTTGTATACATAATAGCCTCTTTTGGATGAGCAAGCTGGATTATTTGAATATTTTTGCTTGGAGTCAGTTTCAGTTGCAGACCTTTTGAGTTTCTGAAGTATGCCTCTAGGTAATTTGCAGCATGATCATTGAATGAAAATCAATAGTAAAAAGTGCCCCTCTCACTCAGATTTGATAAAGTTCAATTAGAAATCGAAGCAGACACATTTTGGCTAAACTTTTAGAGTCTGTGTGAATGCTTGATTACCCTAATGATTGAAAAATATGATTTCACCAGTGGTTGCTTATCCTTACATAATATTTATTTTTGAATTTCTATTCCGATAGTTATGCCGAACGTCACTCTGACAACCGGCTCCGCCACTGATGGCACAGCATTTGTTAATGAGTCGAATGAGATTCTGCTTGAGTGTAATGTCAGCAGTAATCCCAAACCAACGCGTATTAGATGGCTATTCAATAGGAAAGAGTTGACACAAGACGTGGCCAAAGGTATGGTATACGTAGTAGAGACGCAACTAAACGAGGCTAAGGTGTTGTGCCAACTGTGCAGTGCATTAGTGAACAGCAAATCCATATGACTGCTAAAGAATTAGTAGTTTAGCTCAACGTATACACCAGTACTGTATAACAGTATAACTATTGCCTAAATTAGTTTTGCACATACCGTACGCACAGTGCCATTCCATACCGACAT
>JAQIWA010000061.1:0-59315 GCA_034693305.1 Eueremaeus valkanovi | reverse complement strand
AGGGTTTGAGCCGAAAAATCCGCCATTTTACCTCCCCCTATACCCCCCCTAGGTTTGCCGAGTCTGGCCATCCCTAGTAATATACTATGCTCAATGTCTTATTAAATCTGAAAATAACCTCCAAAAATCACGTCAAAAATATTTTTCTCTAAAAACATGTCACGTAATTTATGAACGAAAATATCAGGTTTCATTAGGCATTAAACGTAGTATATTAATATGAAATTAAATTATTTCTATTTTGTATAGTTCCGGAGAATTATTTATTTAAACTTGAAAATTCTCTGATTTTGTAGTCGAATAACTCAAAAAGTATTCAAGAGAAAAAATTTTCAATAGGATATTCGTAATCCTCCAGAAAAACTAAATAGATTGCTATTCAACAATATCAAATAAGTGAGAGGATAACTTGAACACATTTTGTCAAATTTTGATGCTAATTCAAGGTACCATCAATTGTTATTTTCCAAAGATTGAGAATATTATGAAAAATGGCAACTATCTGGCTACAATTTGGAGAAAACATTTTCAAAATCGAATGACACATTCAAAAGTTATTCAAGTTTTAGCAATCCCAGATAGTTATTTCGTATACTGTATTTGCATAGACTGGTTGACCGGAAAGACTCATTAACTGTAGGCCAAAGTTGAAAAATTGGCTCATCTTTGCAGCCAATCAGACCATGAACTCAAACATTGGTACCAAACTCTGCCAAATGGCACCCTTACGGACCATTCATTTTTGACTGATCCAAAGCTTTGCTTAATATAATGGATATATTGAAAGAAAGGCAAAAATTGCTTGAAGTTCATAGGGTTTCGGTGAATAATGTCTTAAAGAATGATGTGATTTATCAAAAGTGATTTTCATTATTATTCTTATTCATTGTTATTCTCACTGTTTTTGACAACCAAGCTCTCAATGAACCCCTGGGTCTTCATTTTGGATTTTAATTTGCATTACAAAATAAATTCAGCTTAAGTTTCTCTTTCTCTCCATTAAACCTATTTGTACTGTATTATCGAAATGACGAGCTTTGACAAAATCAACCCTTGGTTATCCTATTATCAATATATAGTACTATTAATATAGAAATTTCAAATAAGGAATAAATCAAACAAATTTAAAAACATTAAAACCAATAATTTATTGATAATTTTGTTTGCAATTGGGAGGGAATCACAAAATAGCCCTGTGCTCATCAACGCTGTTGAGGGTCTGTCTAACTTCTAGAACTGTGAGAAGTTGGGCGTATAGTGCGAGCACGTCCTGGATTGAGACGGTGGCTCTTTTGGCCACTCGAGGCTCTACTCTATCCAAAACACTTGATAACAATTTGAGTATTTTTTTGAGTCAATGCAGTCAATGTATAAATAGATTATTCTCTCAAATATTCTTTAGTATAAGAATAAAATGAATAGATTTTGTAAAATAAAATACAAATGAATGTCTTCAGAGGTACTCAATATATGAACATTTTATTAGTAAAGTGTAAAACGGAAACTGGCTTTCCTTGAATTCAGCTCTTGAGGTGTCAAACCCCAGTCAATATATCTTTTTTTGAAGACAAGGACGAGCCGATCGATTTTCATTGCAAAACATTTCAATACAATTGAGGTTTTCGTATGAATTGAAACTTTTTATAACAAATAATATAATTCTTTATAATTATATGATTTTTACTCATTCTTTGTCCGTTATATTTGTGTTAATCAAATATATTAATAATTAGTTTTCTTATATAATCAATAAATAGAAAATTGCGGACAAAATAATTCAATAATAAATGAGGTTTTCATCAGATATTAATCAAAATATAAGATTAACTCTAAGTTATTGTGACTCAAAGATTATGGAAATTAGATTTCTTAATAACTATAATCTAAATAATTGGTTCAATTGATTGCACAATTGATTTCTGACATTAGATACTACAGTACAGTATGTATTATATATTTATATGAGATTTGAAGAGTTTATAAAACAATTCATAATATAGTCGGAAGTCTAGCGAATCATTATTTCATAATTTTTTAATAACTCGACATTTGGTCAAAAACGACACTTTCATTGGTGACAATGCGGTAGCTCAAGCATCAGGAGCTTCCAAATAGTTTGATACCTGTGCGACCTTCATGAGGCCGTTGCCTTCAGCATTGCATCCGTTCCATCATTTCTATTTGCAATCATATGCTTCAGAGCTCTGTTTAATGTTGACATCGCATACGATAAGCCCTTTTCATAATTCTAACAAAAGATCTTATTATAAGTTATTATATTCAGAAACAATTAATAATAACTATTTTTTTTATTTTCTAAGCTTTTATTTAAAGTTTATGAAATTTTTCTTGCGATTCACTATTCAAGTAATTGTCATAAAAACTAATTCTTTAAAAATTCTAAAACAGTTTTTTGTTTGGCGTTTAGTTTTGAATATATTATAATATTTTACGAGTTTTTAGAAGAAAATAAAAAAATAATATAAAAGGAGAGAATAAGGAATGAAGTGAACTGGAGGAACGGTATATTCGGATATTCCTGAAATGTAATGGCGTGAAAATTTAAGTCTTATATAATTCTCAAATCACGCCTTACTTTGCTTTATGATTAGGAACTCAATGCAAGTGAATAGAGTGAGCCATAGATACAGTACAGACAGAAATACAGGTATTGCCAGTATAGCCATGAGTTTGGTTTGGGTGTAACCACAATAATAGTGGCTTTAAATTCACAGCTTTTCTCTGTTAAGAGAACGCTTTGATCGTAAACCTAATACCTGTACTGATTGGTAAGACCACTAAAACCAAATGTCTTTTTATTCCTCCTTCGTATGCATACTCTGACTGATGGCTTCGCTATAAACTTCAATATTAGCCAACAGTATATCAAATTTTAATGTTGTTTTAGAAGAAAAACTTAATAAATAAAACGTTTTCTTAAATAGCGTTTCGTAAAATCGAGTTAACATAACATATCATATCATATAAGGAGAAATGGGACACAACTATAAACTACAGTATAAACTATAAACTATAATACAGTATAAGATAGAAAATGAAATAAAAGCAAAACAAAACAGAATTAATTTTATCATAAGTTTATACCTTATGTCTCCCAAAGCCCAGCAAACGAGTTAAAAGGCTTTCCATTTAGTCACTGGTTCGCACACCTGCTCATCCAGTTTAGTCAGTCCCAAAAGAAGTCCACCGATGATAATATCTTACTATTGTATTATTTTCTATATATTATATTATTTTATTTTTCAGACAGTCGTTCAAATATACCATAAGTATTGAAGTTTTGATTTTTATTTTTCTCTCTCTTTTCCCGATTTATAATTTTTGACCCATTTTTAAGTAAATTAATTTCATTCGTACTATTATTATATAATGAAAATTATTAGTTAGGAGTGAAAACTGTCGATCAAAATAGAGAGAAAGAGAGACAAAATTTGTTTTAAATTCTTTTTTATGTTAATTCTCTATTAATTCTCTAATTGAATGCATAATTCATTTCAATACTAACAGTATTTATTCGTTTGATTAATCGTATATAAAGACATTTATTTAACCAATAAATTCAGCGTAGCTTACTTTTTAAGCTACATCTTATCTCTTACGCAATATTCCCATTGAATAAAACAAAATTAATTGAAATGAAATCAATTTTTATAGAATTTATATTTTTGTTTCTCAAAAGTTCAGCGAAGATCAAAAGAAATGTCAGAACTTTTTCTGCGGATTTGAATAATAAAATTGAAGTAATCTATTGCTTAACCTTTCTTATTTATGACCGATTCGATCTATTTAACTACAGTATTTTATAGTCAATTAATTTTACAAAAGATTTCAAAGCATTTATCAATAATCTGTTTGTTAGCTTAGTTTGTTTTCTAGACTCCGATCCGATCGGAGGCAGTCTTTCAGTCCTATTATTGTTAAACTGTATTGCATTCTAAATGAAAATAAAGTCCAAAATGACCTGTTTTTTGGTTAAAAATAGTTTTTTAGAGGTTTTCTCCGAATTTGGATATTTGGTAATGCCCTGGGCCATTTGCTCAGTACAGCTGAGAAACCCACGAATGAATCGAAATATATTCTCTTTTCTTTGTTTTCGTCTTTCATTTATTTCAGATTTGAATACTTTTAAAACGAATTCATTTTTATTTATATTTTAAATTCAAACTAACTATGAATTCAGAACTAAATCTTTTTAAACATTATAATATATTGAAGCTTGCTCAATTAGGCAGTAGGTATAGGCAAAACATAGTGGACTACATTCTGTAGATGTAATTAAAATTATTAAACTATAGATATATTAAAAGTTTAATTAAAACCAAAGACTTTCAAAAAAGTGTAATTTCCGCTCATTTAAAATATGATTTCATTTTCATGTATATAAGACTCAATCGAATGAATACTGTTTCATAAAATACCAGTTTTTGACAGAATTTTTGTTAAATTATGCAATCATTAGGAATATTAGAGGAATTCATAAGACTTTCACTTTTTTACTGAATTTACTAAAATGAACGAAATCTTATTGAATACATAGTGTACTTAACTCTTCCAATACTACTGGCTCTGAACTCAATGGCTAATATCGAAAGATTGAGGTGGAGTACTTACAAGTAGAAGATTAAGTCGATTCTCGTTTAATTAAGTACTTTATAAAAACTTATTATAAATTCTAATTTATTTTTGAATGTAAATGTAGTGCCGCATAATTAAGGGTGGATTCTCTTCGTATGTTATGTCGGCTAAAGTCTATCATTAATATAATGACAACGAATATAAGTTATGAGGAATAAAGAAATTAACCCCAAAGAAGATAATTAGTGAATCATTTTTAAGTTATTGTCCTTTATTTCAATTTAATAAGCAATTGATTCGTTCATCAATATAGCAAAGGAGAGTTGAGTACAGTTTAAGTAAATATTTCATTCATTAGATTATTGTACTCTAAAAAGTATATAAACCAGAGCTAAGTTAGAATTTAAGAGTAATGAACTGAATCGTCAATTCTTTTAATAGATTTTAATAGAATATACTATAGTTCCGATCATTTCATATCAAATAGTATTATATAAATATAATTGCTTTAAGTTTTAGAATATTATGCAAACGATTAAACTTTTTATTTGTTCTTTCCTTTGCATAGGCTTTGAAATAAGAAATTTTAGTGACATTTCATTTAGAAATCTTATGGAAAACTTCTTTGATTTTAAATTCAGGAAAAGATAAAAATTTTATATGTTTTAAAGAAAGGGGAAATAAACTTTTTGAAAAACCACTCAGGTATAAACAGGATCATCTATTGTTTTATGGTTAAAGTAATAATTCCAGACTTTCATAATGGAAATCCTATGGAGAAATTATCTAGAAAGTTTCTTGATTTTTTAGTTTCGAGTAAATTGCCCCGACTCTACTTTTGTAAAAATTGAGCTCAACAGCAATAATCAAAGTCAATACTAAACAAATACAGTATTTATAATTGATTTCTATGCGATGTTTAGTCATTTATTTTGTAAGCAAATCATTTGAAACTTTTTCACTCAAGAAAATGAAAAATCAATTCAATGAATAACGATTGTAGTAAACTTGATTAGTTTTAAAATAACTTTATTTTTAATTCAAGACTTCTCTTTAATTTAAAACTCTATTTATCTTAAGAGCAATTCAATACTTATTGTTTGCTTTGCTGTCAAATTCGATACTTTATCTCAAACTCAATACTCAGTCTCTTTCAACCAATGAATTAAATTTCAAGTATTTTTAGTCTCTTTTCAAGAAAGCTATTTCCATAACATAATAGAAAGTGTGAAATGAATTTTTAATTATAAAAATAAAAATTGTTTCCTTGAGTAGAATCGCCTGTTTGTTAGTTTGATTGTAACTCTCCATTATTAGCACTAAAGAAGGGCTAATTCAAAATTGCTTAACAAATGACTCTAAGTTTATAACAAAAGACAATTATTTTACGACAATCTCCTCTAAATCTCAGACATAATAGCAAATGAATGTTTGATGAAAATGTTTAGTTTGAATCAAGGTAAGCTTCAATCTAATTACCCGTAAGTAGAATGACTTAATTTCGGTTATCGACAATTATGTGCGAGAGCCTCACAAACTCAGGGCAATTGGCCAACACATAGATCGCAATGCATTTGAGTCTGATAAATGAAAAGTGGAAATATATACTTGGATATGATGTCAGGTGCATTTTAATAGATACTGCAATCATACGATATGCCAAATGTATTATAAAAATTATGAGTCATTTGAAACATAATTGAATATATAGTGAATAGAGTGCGGATAAAGTGATTTTGTATTAAAAGAATATATTTTTGTTTTCTCTAAGTTTTGTCTAAAGACTCATAAAAATAGTGAAATTATCGTAAGTTTTGCTGCCTTTACTGTCGCTTAAAATGGACTTTAATTTAAAATAATATAATAATAACAATAATTTTAAGGAAAGAAAATAAAACTGTAAGACAATGATTGAGAGAGCAATGGTTTGCATTCATTATTTTAGACACATTTAATAGGCATTAGAGTAGAAGACAATAAGTTATAGTGTAGTCAAAGTAGAAAATATAGTGTAATAAATGCAATACAGTATAAGTTATGCATTAAATTGGAACAAAGGAAATACCGAATCAAAAGCGCTGTCATTTTGTCAGTAAATTTCCTCTTAGTTTGAGTTAAGTATAATGACATTGAAGTCGTTTATTGTTCGGACGATTTTTGCGTTTTTAGTTCACACTTCGATGAATAACGAGGAATAGCTTAAAGAAAATTATAACTTTATGCTTGGCATCAGAACTCGCATACTTTCCACTCTATTCTGCATTATTTCATGCATTTTATATTCTCTCTATTTTTCTTAAGACCTTAACTGATCTAATCTTTTAAGAAAAATATTTTGCAATACTTTTCATACTTTCATTAATTTTTTTAGAAGTAATTTTTCCGAAACTATATTTTTGTTAGACTTTAATTATATACTACTGAATATCGAGTCATATTTTTTTATGAGAAGCAATTTTGATCCGTATGATTGATGAAGACCAGAGACCAGAGAGCAGAGAACAGAGAGCCGATACAGTACTGCACTACTGAACGATAGTGTTATTGTTGAGCCAAAGACAACAATGATATCATTATTTTGCAAATTCTGCAGACTTGCAGTCATTTTCTTTAAGATTCTAACCTTCAATCAAATTCAAGGCAAAACTGTGGGCTTAGAGACCATACAGAGTATAATTTTTTTTGATATTAAAAAATACATTTTTATACACTTATATAATTAAAAGTTTCAGAAGAATTCATATCAATACAAGTAATGATGAATTTCATTAAACCTTAAAAAGGCTTTCGATGTTTTTGAAGGATAATTAGATAAATACAAAACAGTTTTAATAGTAGTAAAGAATAATTTTTCAGAATAATTAGCATAACTTTCTGTAGAATAACATATCCTTCAGTTGGAGAGTAAGAAAAATAAAGATTTGACTCTTTTTTAAATTTTATACTATATTTAAGCCATAATCATAATTAATAACTTTTGCTTTCACTGAAAAAAATGGTAAAAATTCAATAAAATACTCCTCTTCTTAAAAAAACATTTTAAACCTATACCTACCTGTGCCACACATACTTTGAGAGACAGAAAGGGTGAAAAATTTTAATTAAAGCTTAAAAACTACTCAAAAAACAATTCGTTTGAATTATTAGTTTTGAAAAATATATTTCTGCAAAAATATATAATTTTCTTAATTTGAAATAATCTTCGCTATAATTGGAAATTAAGTCTCAATGAGAATGAATGACAAAGAAATACTTATTTATTGGTTTGCATTTGAATCTAATTATTTTGATCGATAGTTGCGTTGATTTATGAAATACTTTTAAATCGTGTCATTCGATTCGTTAGTATTTAAATTTTAAAGCGATTTCACTCATGTTCTGCAAAAACTAACAATTATTGGTGCCTGGGCTCGTATATTCGCACTCATGCTTCAAATAACCCGAACCATAATTCTTATAAAAATGGAATAATAAGAAGAATATAATTATGAATAGAAAACTTGCATTTTCTCAATTAAGTAGTACAAATTTCAATAATTATCTTGGTATTAATCGTTTGGGCTTTACTATAATAGAGGAGAGATTTTATTCCAACATTAATAATGATTAAAAATAATTAAAAAGATATAAAACTGAGTGAAAATTCCGAAAGTCTGGGTTTTATCAAATGTAAAGACTTAGAGCCTAATCAGAGATCATGTTTTATATGCAACATATTATCTGAGATAAAATCAAATGAATTATTAATTAGACTTAAAAGCTCTGACTCTAACGGCGAGAATCTTTCGAACAGTTCGTTAAACAAATCGTTTTATTTTGCTTTTTATTGTTTTCTTCGATAAATATTCGACTTAACAACGATTATTCAATTATAAGCACACAAACGGACTCTACCCTTGGATGTGCCAGAGTATAGGTATGTATAGGTATGTGGTATTGGCACTGAAACCCGAATTGGTAACACACAGACAGGCATTACATGAATAATCCTTCGTTCAAATCACGCATCACTTGCTTATTATAATCGCTTTTCACAATATTTTTTATCCTTTACTGACTTTAGTTTATTTTAAAAAAAAGTTTAAATTTTTATACAGAATTAGATAAACCTTTTCTATACTACCAATAAAGATGGAAAAAATTCTTTGACTGTTTCACTTGTTTTTATTCAATCGTTACTAAATTCACATAAAAAGTCTGCCTTTTTCACCCAAACTATACTTTTTATTCAATTTTATTCAAGCATTTATCTCATCTATCATTTCAAATATAAACTATTGATTTAAATATCGAGTAATTAAAACCAAACAAAAAACATTGGATTTTGTAATCGAGTATTAAATACTGATTATATAAATAAGTTTATTTGATTACCAAAAAAGAGATATTGAATACAATAAAAAAAAATATGTGACCGCAAGCAGGCATTCATTCGATACGATCTGCGATTCCGACGATAAGGAATTGAAAATATAAGAAAATAAACTTTTTTCCGACTGCAAAGAAAAAATAGCAAAATAAAAAATCACGACTTTTTCCTCTTATGGCAAATATAGAGAGGAAGTCAACAATCAATTTGTAATATCTTCTCAGATATTATGCAATCATTTTTCTAATTGGATTAGAGGTTAAAATATTTGGAAGAATTGATTTCAATTGAATTTTTTTGTTTGAATTAACCAATTTTTTATTCAATTTATTTCATTCCACAAAATTTTATACAAAAAAAACCATTTAAGTCAAGTCAAGTGATTATTTGGCGAAAATAACAAATCCTTTAGCGATAGAAAAAAAATTAGAAAAAAATCAAAAGATTGTAATATAACTAAAAAATCAATTGAACCTGAAATGTAAAATGAATCACAAAATAATTATTTGGGGAGAAAAAAGTGAACAGTATTGTAAAATTACATATACTATAGTTCGAGATCATTTATCTCTTTGGTACAAAAATTGAATTTTGATTGTTTATCTGAAACAAAAAACTTTAATTTCAGTTTTTTATTCAATTTTCATCGATCAGTATTTAAATTAGAGAAGAACTACATGAAGTAATCATGTTCATTTTTTTGAATCTCATTGGAATAATTATATGAAAAATATTATTAATATTTGAAAAAATTAGTCATTATGTGAAGGTTTGCGCACAAAATTGCATTATTATTATTATTACGTAAAATATTTATATTGATTTGAGACTAATGTATCTCAAGCTAAAGGATATCCTATATGTCGGTCGGTGTCCAACAATTAAAAAAATAAATTAATCCATTGACCAGAAAGCGTGGAATTCGTGTTCAAAAATTATGGTCATTATTAAGTACTCGATATTTAGCTGTCATCTGATGTCTAGCAGAGAACTAGAGTATAGTTTGGTTGCGCACACATATCGAAAGTCTTGCTTCAAAAGTGTTTGAGCAATGAGTTAGTTGTCTATAGTCTATAATAGTCTATGAATTGGCACATAATAGCAATCCTAGCAATCCTCGACCCCTTTATATCAATAAAATTCTAATCAAAAGCGAAAGATCTAAACGACAATTGAATTCATATTAAGTTGAATGCAGTTATTGAATGAGTTTCACATTGGCTCGCAATAGGACTCTGAATAGTTATTTTACTTTCAATCCAGACTCGAGTTATTGTTAATTATTATTATTAAATGAAAAGAAGTTTCATTAAGAAGTCGTTGGGACTGAGACTCACTTCCTCTACAGATAAAGAGTAGCCATTTGTCTGGTTTTGATGTTTTGTTCTTTGATTTGCTGCAGATTCTGTTGCTGTTGCAATCTGTCCAGGGCATTCAGAAAGTCAAAGTGGACGGGCAGCAGTTGGGGCGACGTCTTGTTCTTGCGTTCATTGAGTTCATTGTTGAGTTTGTCGATCGTATCGATTGCTATGAAGTTTCCGCTCATATCCCAGAATATGTTTGTCAACGAACGCGAAAGTTTCGGAAACTTGGGTTTCGGGTCTCTAAAGAGCTCCTTAGAACCCGATCCCGAAGACGTCTGACCAGAATTACTTGACTCCAAAGTGTTGTTGTAGTCGAGTCCGGGCGGACTCGCGTAGTGAAGATTATTCATCGACTTATAGCGAATGTTGAATATGGGAGAAGTGGTTAATGATCTGCTGCTCCGACAGGTCTGGTTGTTAAGCAATTCCTTTGTAAGCGAAACATCCTTTTGCTGTTTGACTCCATTGTTGTTATCATTGAACGATTCGTTCCGAAAAGGAGACGAAACGTGTTTCGCATACTTAAGGAATCTGTTTGTCTTCCAAGTGTTTCGCTGACCCGAAGAGTTCTTTACGAACAGTTTCGGCCCATTGTTTGATTGGTAGTTGGGCTGATTGGTTGTTGTCGGCAAATATATTCTGTTCCCACTGTTGTGATAAGGGATTCTCACATTTGGAAAATAAGCGACATTTCCTTTCTCTTCCTTTTTACTGGTTTTGCCAAAAATGCATTCTCTGTTCGGAAAATACTTTTTCACTTTTTTCACATTTACACTGTGTTTCTGAGAGACCATCGGATATGACATTCGCTGCTTCTGTACCGACGGAATCGTTATGATGGGCGGCGGTTCCGGCTTATTCTCACTGTTAAGAACAGAAGTCTTCAGTGGATTTATAGGTCTGGGAGTTTCAAAATCACTTTTAATTCTTTCTGGCAATGGAGCAAAACCGCGGACATAGTCATAGATCTGATCGATTTCGTCGTAAAACTCATTGTTCACGTCGTTCTCATTGTTTATTTGCTCTGTTTTAGTGCCCATAGTCTGGCTATCGTCTAGAGATGTGCCCCGTTTTAGCTCATCCGGCACATTCACATTCTGGTTGATCTGTTGCGGATCAGATAAACTACGTTTGACTAAGAAGTTTGACTGCAATCTGCGTTTGTGGTCGTATTGATGACCTAATGGCAATCTGATGACAAACTTGCCTTTCTCTTTGCTAGTACTGATGCTGTTGTTGTTGTCCTCCTTTAGCGAAGCCTTTAAACCTTTACTCAAGAGCTGAATGTCTAACACATGTATTCTGTCCGTCAAGTCTTTCATTAACTTTTTGGACATTTCTTTAAGAGAACTGAATTCACGTAATTCTGACAATTGGTTTGCATTTTTTGGGCCCAAGATCTTCAACCCATTCAAACTGATAGGAACTTGAATTAAGCTTTGCGTGTCTTTAAGCAAAGGCATGGCTACAACATATTCCTCTTCAACCTTGCTGTAAAGTCGTACGACTGAGTGAAAGTTTTTGAAGCCTTGAGTTTTACCGTAAATTAATCGTACATTTAATGGCATTCGTTTAGACAGAAGAAGATTAGCCATTGTGTGCGCACCCGATATTTGGCCGCAGTCTTTGGCCACTAGACTGAACTTTCCACTCTGTTGTGTATTCAGGTACACAACATCACCCTTAGAAGACCGACACCGAACATATTGGCCGTTTGACTTAGTGGTCACATCAGCGCCCAGTAATGTCAACAGTTCTCCCGTTTGTATTGTTCGCACTTTGTCAGAGACCGCGTTCGGGTCGTCAGCTTTTCCTATGTGTGCTTTGATAGCCTCTCTGACCAAACACTTTTCGGAACCCCTCTTCGCCAGGTCTGCAATGCTTTCTATACAGCGCACAGACTTCCCCTCCTCTGACAGTATTTCCCACCAGCCGTCATAGTTGTCAGGAATGGCCAGTTTGGGACCAACGGGCACAACACGGCCATTGACTCCGCCACTTGCACTGCGGCCTTCTTTGAATCGAACTGACTGTGCAATCACTTTAACTCTTTTGCCTCCCGAACCCCACAAAACAATTTGGTTGAGTGACGGCGATGAAAGACTGGGAACGCCAACACTCATGAACTGACCTTTGGTAATCTTTCCAATTTGAGGCAATTCATACCTTTTGACGAATTCGCTCAACTGATGGCTCGAATCAGACCACTTGACTGCCGATAGAAGAACACTGGCGTCTGAAGACATCTTCACTGATACTTGATTTGTGTTAAGAATACAATAACTGAGTCGTAATCGCAACACAATTATGCACTTTATTATTGATATTAAGTTTTATAAGATTGAGAAACATTGAGACTCTGGCAGAGGTAGAGAGAGTACAAAGTATTCTTGCATTCTCTGTCATAGCATATGATCGGTGCTGACTCTGTTGGCTCTGCTGGCTCTGCAACTCGCACAGTGACTCTGTTACCACTCTGCTAGCACTGTTGCCTGTGTGTGTCTGCCAGTGCAACACTGCCAGAAGTGCCTGCCCGTTCTGGTTAGTACATTCACCTACATGTATACTCAAGTACTGATTTTCAAGTTTTTCGAGTTTCTCTACTCAACCAATAGTGAGAGTAACAGAGGATAAGAGAGAAGAAAAGAAAGAGAAGAGAAGAGAGAGATCAGAGTTAATAAAATAAGTGAAATGCTATGAAATGCTATAATAGTTGTATATCAAGACTAATAGTGAGAATAATTATTTTATGTATTATCTGCCACTAAAAACACGACTAATTAAAAAATTCAAAGTCAAAGTCACTGAACTATTAAAGAGTTTTCGCTTTATTTTATTATATCATATGATATGATATGATATGATATACAGTGTTGTGATTAACAGATGTGAAGGTGAAGGGCATTGTAGTTGAGTTGGGAGTACAGGATATATGGTTTTATATTAGAAAACTTCCTGTTGACCTCCGAGCGATCCCAAATCTGCGTGCCTACATCTATTTGGGTGCAGACTTTAAATATATATAAAGTACATTGATCCTACACCACAATTATAAGGGTCCAAATGATTTCATGTCTGATATATTCTCTCTAATATATTATTATTAATCATGCGATCAATAAAATGCATTCAAACAATATTCGTTGGATTATTGAAATCCAATTAATTAATGCAACCCTTTCCACATTAAAAGCATACTGTGCTCAAAGAGCTTGTATTAAAAATTGTTTAGACATTAAAATCTTGTATCAGAGACGACGACGAAAGGGCGTTCATCTGGAACACCATTAGAATGGAAAATTGCAAAAGGCAGACTGTACTGGGTCGGTCGGAGTCCACGTGGACTTTTACTTTTGAATTTAATCTGACATATCATAAGACAATTTAACCGAATTTCAGTAAAAACAGAAAATTAGACAATTATTAGTGTTTAGGCACCAGTTTAAGGCCATATACCCTCCCGGCCACAATTTATTAAGACATCTGCAATTTTACCCTTCCATGGATTCATTAAAATCGTCGACCTTGAACATATCTACTATAAAAAATATTTATTTAATACAAGGCGCTCTCTACAAGATGTGTCCTTTCAGTTTCATTTGTTAATTATTAAGTATGTGCAAGAGGGTATACAAGACACCCCCCGCTGTTTTGAGATTGTGCTAGACTCTACTCGAGTTTTTCAGAGGGTCTACACCGAAAATGGCGCCGAAGGAAAATTTTAACCGAATTTCGGTTTTAGATTAAATTCAACTAAATTAAGGCTAAATAGAAATTCAATCTAATCGGCCAGTTCGACTTTAAACGTCATTTTGCGACCACATTGCCGCTACTTTACCCCTCCGAATACCATTTGTCTCGGCCGACCTTGCACATCCCTAGTGTATATCTACAGGGTAATATATTTTCTAGTTAATTCTTTCTAATCAATACCGTTGGCTGAACTGCTCAAATGGATATCCCTTTGACTGCATAATATCTGCATCGTATGGAATGAAGACTTATTTCCTTGGATACAATCTTTGCACTCAAAGGTCAATTACTATTTAACACTATTGTTCATAAGTTGTCATTAAGACCAGTGTATACTGTATTTGGACAGTTAGTTATAAATTATTGATATAATAATTGAAAGTTCACTGCTTTTGATTCATTTGTCTCAACAAATATTTTTAAAGTCAGACTGTCTTTAATCAAAACTCTTTTTTTACATTCAAAGCTTTTTTTGTCAGAAATCAAAAATACTGATAACGGGTTTTGCAAAACTGCTTTCACAAAAATTTAGGGACTTTTATGTTGAAGTATATTTCAATTCTGTAAACATTTCTGTATAAAATCGTTTAACTTTCTATCAATTCATTTAAAAATATAAAATATGAGGAAATGTCTGAGAATTCAGATAAACTTTCATCAGTTCTTGAATTGAATTAATTGAATAAATGTTTATATATGTGATCAGAATTGAGAATTGAATTTCTTAAGCACAGAGATGACCAGGTTTGGCAACTCTGAATCACTACAAAAACATTTCCTACTTGTACATTTCAGAAAGATTGAATAGTTAGTAAACGATGCTTGATCAAATTAGTACAACTTTTGCTCTTTTTATTGCATTTTACTCCAATTTTTTCTTTTAGGAAGAATTAATTCAATCAAAAATAATATAATAGAAATCATCCAAAAAGATACCAATGTAAGTTATGTGCAATTCAAAATTGAGATAAGTTTATATAAAACTAAAAATTATTTTGCGATAAGTAATAAGTAATTAACAAAAGTTAAGTTAAGGCTAACAATAATTAAAAGCTATCAATTCTGATGCCATCCCTCTATCGCTTCCAATCGTTTTAGTATTGTTTTACAAAATTCGATAAAAAAGGAGAAATAATGAGAAAAATCTTAAGGAAAACAATTTGAAAAATACGTGAAGATGTATATCCAGGGAAAGAAGATATATATCCAAGGAAACAATAATTAAAATTTCTGATTCGCTTTAGATTTGATTGTCTATTATTTTTATTTCATATAATATAGTCATTAATGCATTATTGAATTGAATTATTATTTTGTTTATAATTCTTCTAAACATAAGCTGAATAAATATGAACAGTAAGGGATGTGCAGTGTTTTGCAGTGCAGTTGTGTCCACAAGCTTTCAACTCTTTAATCGCAACCATTATAATAAATCCTCAAGTTTTGGGCTTTAATTCAAGTTTAGTCAATGATTTCGACCTCACAGGGGTCAGCCACAAGTTTGGGAGGGGTCAGCCACAAGTTTGGGAGGGGGTACGGCCAGAGCCATAAAACAGCGAACATTAAATATAATATTGAAGCAAATTGGACCCTTCTCATTGGATAATTTTGATTGCAAGCCAAGTGATCTACTGTTTCTAAAAATGCACCAGAAGTCAAATCTAGATCTGTTTTATTTTGCATCGATTTCCCTATTGAACCCTATTTGCACTTCACTGCAAAATATGTTCATTACGTTTACATTTATTTTTAGATTTTGAGTAATACTTGAAAAATACAATAAAAATAGGGTTGGCCAAGGGGGTATAGCCAAAATACCTCCCCAAGAAAATTGAGCCCGTACCACCTCGGACTTTGACCACCAATCGACTAAATTGGATTAAATTAACACAAGTAGTGCTGATTTAAGCTTATTTTAACTGAATTTCGGTCAAAACCGACAAATTTCCGGTAAAACCGGATTTTAGGTGCAATTTTATTCCCCCCCCCCCTTATGCTTCCGAGCCATCCCTGCAATACAAATATTTATCCAAAGAGTAAAAGCACATCAATTGGTATATCTCTACAATAAGTAGCGGACCCTTAATCGACGGACATTTCTTTTTGAATCGGGGTGATTATGATTTGAATGTATAAATAGCTAACTTTGCAATGACTACGAATGAGAATATAATTGGCGCATATTTTATAGGAATGGGCAAAAGAACCTGGATGAAGAAGTTTTGATAAGAACATTTTGATGCAATAAACTTACAACTATTTAATTAGTTCTTATGTCAAAATTCAAGTCTGAGCCTTGATTTGAAAACTTGAGAGTTTATGTCATCCCAGTCCTCACATCTTCTCACGATAATTGTGTTCACAAGAAATGATCAAAAGTTAAATGTTTCAGACGATAAAGTGGCCGACGATATAATGATCGGGAAGTCTACAGTATTACTGTATGCGTTCATACAAAGCAATGATTACTAATATTAATGTCTTATAATGTCTAACAAAATCTGATTTTGATATTTAAATAAATATTTTAATTGAAGCGAATTATCTTTATCTACAGTTTAAAAAGTAAATTATTTTTTATTGAATAATAAACTAAAAACAATGACAATTAAAGCGGTTTTAAAGTATTCAATAAACTTTGAATTATATATTGTTTGTATAGTTGTGTTAAACGCTTTAAGTTTTAAGTTCATTGAATTGTCTCAGTTTTATAAAACGAATAATTTTTATGAATATAACAGAGAATCAGACAATCCATTGGATAATAAAAGGCATACAAACGATGACTTGTTCTTCAAATATTGTAAATGTGAAGGCAGTCAACACTTTCCTATAATTTACTGCAAAAGGATTAGCAATGAGTCGATACTGAAAGAAGTCTTCAATAAAAAGTTTGCGATCGAAGAGTTCGGCAAATTATCGTTATATGATTCTGATCTGAATGCTATAGAAAACGATTTTTTAGCCACAAATATAAGATTTGAATTCATTTCTATAAAGAAGACGAGTTTAAAGCGACTAAACATTAATGCATTCATCCATTCGTTTCGGATTCTAAAGCGTTTAGAGTTAATACACAATAATTTAGAAGACATGCCATTTGATGGGAACATAGAATTGCCTGGCTTACAGCACCTGGACTTATACTACAATAGCCTGACCAGTATTGCCGACTATCAATTTGAACATATTCTGCAATTGCGGACAATTGATCTATCCTTCAATCAGATATCACATGTCGGCTCTCATGCCTTCTATTTGAACGACAAATTGGAATATTTAGACCTAAAGTACAATCAACTAAAAGTCGTTAATAACTATGCCTTCGCTTTGAATAAACCCAATATAAGGCTAACTATAGACCTCTCGCATAACCACATGTTCTATATGTCGGACGGAATTTTCAGCAGACAATCGCCTCTATTACTGAACCTCTCGTCTAACAGTCTGACGAAATTCCCAGAAAAGCATTTCTGGCCGATTCTGAGGGCAATGATTCAATACAATAATGGAGTGATTGTTGTCGAGAGTAAGTGATAATATTACATACCATTCCGTTTGTGAGATAAATCAATCTGAAAATTATTCTTTCAAAATGACATTGAATTTGATTAAGTATTTAGAAGTGTTTAGAGGAAGGAAAGGCTTTTCATAAACGAGTTGGGCTTACAGTACAGCAGAGATTCCAATCTAATTGATTGCTTGAGTTGAGACAAAAGAGCAATAAATAAAATATATTTTATTCATTTATTTCAGCTTTCATTCAAAACTCGTTTCAATAGGTTTTACAAAAAAAATATATAATTTTTCTGATTTATTATTTATAAATTGAAAAACCGTTGAATAAAATTAGAAAATCAAGTCTAGACTGATATTGAAACAAATTATAAGTTTGATAGTCGAGTGAAGTCTTATGGCTATTCGTTAAATGACTTATTCATTTGAATCTCAATTAAGCCTTAATAGGTATGATTTCTATATTTTTCCTCTAATATACCAAAAGAATATTATTTCTGCAAATCTATTCATTTGATATGAATTTGAAACAAAGGTTAGGATTCGAGCCTTCAATACCTGCAATCAGTTTTACCCTTCAGTTTCATTGTTTTATTATTCAAAATGCATCAGAATTTAAATGAACTGAAAAATCTACTCAAACTAACAATAATAATGAAAAACAATGAAATATTTGAATAAATATGAAAAATTCAAAATTTTAATGTCATAATAAAGTATTTGAGTCAATGATAATCCAATGCAAACATTGCGTTAACGCAAGAATTCAATTAAGTTTCACAGAAAGTATGCAAAATTGACATAAAATTAATTTTCAATTACAGGCAATCATTTTAATTGTTTGTGCGAACAAATTGGATGGCTTTTAAAGCTCTCGAGTGAACACAAGCGTAGAATCATTGGCTTTTCGTGCAGTCATTTGAATAATAAAAGTTTAAATTATATTTCATTACGAGATATTGGTTGCGAATAATTAGCATTCAATTAAATCACACATTAATGACAGATAAACTGAGAAATAAAATTAAAATAAAAATTCTGTTTACATAAAAGTCGATTTGGTTTTTATTTTTCCTCAAAAGTTTCCAAACATTTATTTAAATTATATATAATTTAATGTATTTTCAATTAACAATTAATTTATGTAATGTTGAGTTTTATTCGGCTAAATGTTGATTGTTTATAACCAGATTAAATCAGAGTTAAGTTATTCTCTATATTATCAAAGTTCTTGATCGACTCAAATGTTTTCAATTGGTTCTACCTATTAATTATGGTTCCGATTATATTACATGTATATTATATTATTATATGATATGCACATAAGTTAATATTAAACAACAAAAACCAAATTAAAAATAATAAAAAAAATTAATTTTTGTTAAGAATTAGTTATTTGATTATATTTTATAAGCTTATGATTGTGTATCCAATACTGTATACCCAGTCTACCCAATGTATGTCTACCCTGTATCAAATGTATCCCTACTCATTGGATTATCCTTAAAATATTCTGTTATTTACAAATCATTTTAATTAAAACAATACATATTATATTGTATTGAATTTCTATATGAATTGTATTCAATAAACAATTAGAAAACAAATGAAAACATAAAAATTGAATTAACAAACAGTATATAACAATATATACAGTCGAGATACCATTTTCATGAACATGTCGGGACGAGCAAATATGTTCATGAAAATGGGTTGTTCATGAAAATGGAAAGGGCATTCAGTAATTACGTCTGTAATTAAGGAGCATTGCATAATAAACGTCTATGATAGATGAGTGAGGGGGAGTAAATCTATCCAAAAATGTATAAAACTTTGTACCATTTCTAATAAGGCTGAGTACAATAAGATTTTAATCTGATTATCCATTTGATTGTTATGATATTAATCATTGCTTGGGTGTAAAAATAAATAAGCAAATCAATACTTTGCAGAAACTGATTGCTTGACACTTAAAATATTTTTTTATGAAATCCTTTGGTAGTTTTACACTATTTTATACTAGAAAGCAATTTTTGATATTTTAAAGGTTTTTCTAAAACTATAATTTTGCTTGATTATTTTTCACTAAGTTATACAACTTTTGCAAATAATTAAATAAATGTTAAATAAAAGTGTTAATTTTTTTAATTTATGTATTTATTTTTCATCACTAACCGATGTATATTATTTTAATTAAAAAACTATTGAAATTATGGTTCAACTATGAACACTATACAATAGTTCTATTACAATGCAGGATTATGTTCACAAAACTTGATTAAATTTGTTTTTTAGATATTTCTGAATAGGTTAATGAGTCATGAATATTAGTTTGTTTTTGGTCAAAAATAAACTGTTTTTATTAATTTAAGAATTTTTGGAGTTTCAAGTTGGGGTTTAAGAATATTCTTCATTTTACAAAACAGTTCATGAAATTGGTGTAAACTTAGCGCTTAATTCAAGTTTGCTACTTTTCGAATGTTAATGATAGTACTTTGTGATATACTGTAATCTATGGATATGTTCACAAAAATGGACCAAAATTAGTGTTAATTATTATAGGAATGGTTTCATAAATATGTTCACCAAAGTGGATTGTTCATGAAATCGGGTTGTTCATGAAATTGGACTCTTTTTAGTATTAGTTTCTATTGAAATGGGTTTTGGTTTTGCAAATATGTTCACCAAAATGGAATGTTCACCAAATTGGGGGTTCATGAAAATGGTATCTCGACTGTAACAATATACTCATTAATTGCAAACTTTAGTTATTCCGAAGGCTTTCACTAAATGTTAAGAATTGCTAAAATAGTGAATACAATTGTAATACAATATAATTCAGAAGTGATTTCCATTTAGATAATTAGAAAGCATTAATCCAGAGATGTGCAAGCTCACATTGTATGAACATTAAAGCTGTTCTTGCAACTAACTAACTGTCATATTTAAGATTATATTATAATCCAGGTAGAATAACATTAATAATAATAAGTTCTAGTCAAATCCTTTTGTAATTCTGAGCTGAACTCTTCATATAATTATCAATGTATACCATGATCATTTTTCTGATACGAGGAGTATAATTAATTATTTTACTAATATTTATATAATTATAAAAACAAATATTTACCAAAATATCGGTTCATTTTAAATATAATTATGAAATTCATGTCAATTATTAAAACTCTTCAATAAATTATAGATTTATTTGACATTATATAACATTTTGTCTTCAATTATATAGTAATCGAATATTTTAGGCATAATTTAACAATTATTAGCAAAACTAGTCATATATATGAGCCTTCATTTTAAAGGCTTAAAAATTCCATTCCAAAGGATTTATTCAAATTAGCAAGAATCAACTAAAAATATCCACGTAAATAGGCAATGGAAATTTTTAGCCAAATACAGCCTCGTGCCAAATGCTCAAACTGCTGTAGTTGAAATTGCTTATAGTGTATTCAGATGCCTACCTATATTAACAAGACTTGTAAGACTAAATAGTCTTAAAATGTGCAAGCTTACAACGATAAATGAACTTATAAACATTTACCCAGGTTAAGGATATACTAATGTCATATTAGATAAATATAGGGTAAAATTGCATTGCTCATTTGCTCATTTGCTCCTCATTTTCGGATTCATAAAGAGTTGATTTCTGTATTTTTGGTGCCACATATTGAAGGCACGTACAGATGTATGTGTAGATCATGTAATACATGTGTGCAATGCGAGTGCAATACAAGTGCAAAGCTCTCTCTGTTCTGACAATTTTGTACTCAAATTATGTGTTATATCGAGTATTGCGTAAGAAATACAACAAATGATGTAATGTTTTGACGGAAAGTGTGAACCAAATTATGAATTAATATTAATTAATATTATATTAAAAATATATTTATTTATATTTCGTTTTCAAATGAGTTTAAAATGATTTTAATTTTAAGAATAATTAATCGATTTTTAGCTTTTGTTTGCATTCATTAATCGCTGCTATAATTAATTAACCAATTATTCGGTCATTAAATCAAATCTGGGTTTAAATTAATAAATAATAATTGAAATTAAATGAAAAAATTATATTTAATTATAGCTATTATTCAATTAATTATAATAACGAAAGAATATTAAGTCAATTGTCTTCTATTGTCTTGTCTTCTGGTCTTCTGGAGTCAACTCTTGTCTTCACTTCAATAATAGTTTAATGATTTTCACACTATTTAGCGATCATTTGGTTTACGATTCGTATAATTATATGAATTTATATAAATTGAGTCAATCTTTGGGTAACTATACGTACCATAAGTTGAGTCTGTCTTCACTGGAGAACTACATAGACATCGATGTCCTTAAATGGCTTATATGGCTCTTCACGCCTGTTGTGGTCAGTCAGACAGTCAGTCACTCATTGCCTGCAAACTCATTGTCTGATCCAATTGGGCTTTGCTTTCATTTTAGATCACATTCCTTCTGCCGCTTCTGATCCTTGTTCTGCTCTATATGTCAGCACTGATTATCTTCATATACAGACACAGACAACGACTCGATTTGGCCAAAATCAAAGACGCCTTCGAGAGGAAGCACTACTGGGACGGAGCCCTTCACGCGGTGGCCATCCTATGGGAAGCGCACGGATTCATATGGTATGGCTATGAAGTGATTGGCTTCGAGCACATCCCTAATGAAGGCGCAGCACTCATAGTCTACTATCACGGGGCCATTCCTCTAGACTATTACTACTTATCCTCAAAATGTCTTCTCTCTAAGAAACGTCTGATCCGAGCAGTTGGCGATCACTTCCTCTTCAGAATTCCGGGTTTGGGTTCCCATTGATTCGAACCAATCGATTGACTCTAACTATACTTCATCTGACCATAGGTTGGAAACTAATGATGGAAGTGCTTCAGGTCTTCCCTGGATCTATCACTGGCTGTTCGAATGTCTTAAAGGGAGGAGATTTACTCGCAATAGCCCCGGGAGGGGTTCGGGAAGGTTTGCTTGACTCCAATATTAAAACGAACCGAAAATTATTTATTTTTTCAAATCAAAGCTCAATTCAGTGACGAACGATATCACCTGATATGGGGCCAAAGGACAGGCTTCGCGAAAGTGGCCATAGAGGCCCGGGTGCCTATCATTCCAGTCTTTACTCAAAATATTCGCGAAGCGTTCCGAACAATAAGAGTGGGTCAGACCTACTTCAGACGTCTGTACGAACGGATCAAACTGCCAATGGTTCCACTTTATGGCGGATTTCCGGTCAAACTGAGGACAATCATTGGGAAACCCATTGAATTCGATCCAACACTAACTGCCGAACAATTGGCACAAAATGTAAGTCAAATGAATGAACGCATTGTATATACAATACATAACCGACAAAATTGGTGTCTTTCCAGACGGCGCTCGCAATTGAAGATCTGATACGAAAACATCAAAGAATTCCCGGAAGTATTTCCAAAGCAATTATCGATCGATTCTATAGTTATCCCAAAGAAAAACACATTTGAAAAGAGGTTTTCGGTTTGTGTTTTCACTTTATGTTGAAGAAGACGTAGCGTTAAGCACTTGGATCCCTGTGCTATCTGTTATGAATCGTTAATTCTTTTTTAATTTATTTACATTTTTTATTATAATTTTTTGGGAATGTTTTGGATTTAGGATTTGTTGAATATTTCGGACAATTGTTTCAAACATTAATACTTACTGTACTTATTGTACAGTATTTTTGTGATTCAAATAAATTATTATATTTTAATTTTGCGAAAATAAATTATTTTTCAATTTAATCGAAAATTGTTGTTCGCGTCAATTGATTGACTTATTTGGGAATAAATATGTAATGAAATTAATTTAATATTTGTTAGATTTAAAGGAATTATTAAAATAATAGTCAATTGATTTGATTGAGAAGTAAATGAATGCAATGTTTGCTTAATTTAAATAATACTTGAATTTGTAGTCAAGTCTAGAGTTTATGATATTTTAATTAAATTATGTCTAAATCACAGCCAAATTCAATGATAAATAAGTGAAAAATTTGTTATAAATCTTCAAATTCTTTACTCAAAAGACATAAAACAATTCCAGTCATCACTAAAACGGATCCAAAAAGTGATTCTATTATTAGAGAAAAACAATTGAATAAAAAGTTTTGACAATAAAGTTAAGAAATAAATCATTACTCGAGTCCAGAGTTGTTTCGCCGAAGAAGTGGCCGCTTATGAGCACAAACACGAAATTGAGTGCATTAGTCACCGGAACGGCTATTGTTATCGGATTGTATGATAAGCTGATTGTGTATAACAGAGAACCGCTTTGATTGACCAGAAATGACAATAAATACTATCGAATAAAAACAGCAATTATTCAAACGAAAAGACTTTTAAACTTATTGTATATAAACTGTAAGCTATGGCCAGAACTGTAAGACTTTATAGGATTTGGTTGATTAGAGAAGAGTCTGAATGAGTGGTAAAATACCTTCCAATTAGTGAACATTGACCTCAAAGTCAGTATGAATTCAATGAATCTGTTCGAGTGATGCACTTCTTCTATGCCTTCACTGTATTTCTTCAGAAGTGGTGTCGAAATACCCCAAACACTGCCCGTTATGACCAACGAAAGTAACGAACCTTTAATTGTATTCATTTTAATCCCAATTCAATTCATTTCAATTGATATTAGATTTAAATACTGACCAAAACTTATTGAACTCATCACTCATTTGGTTGAGAAGTAATATAAATATATTTGAATTCAATTAAATATAAAATATCGATAAGAATAGACTGAAAAGTGTATGAAAACTGTAAGAACTGTTGTATTGATAATCAAAATACTGAACAATATATTTGAATGTATTTGAATGTTGACAACAGAGAGAGCGTTACTGTCCTTACGATTGCATTGGAATTGTTTGCAAAACTTTTTTGAAGTCTTATTCAAAACTCTCAATACTTTTGCATTGATTTATTCTGGATCTGAATTTTCATTTTTATTATTTATTCAATAACTAAAACATTATTCAGAGGAATGAGGAAAAGATTAGACTAATGTGTAAAACAAAATATCAAAACTAATTATAAAATTTTTTTGTATATATTTTGTATTTCTTATGAATCTTAAGCTATAAATCAAAATAAGGAATAAACAGAAAATTTGATAGAAATTATGCAAAATTAAAAAATAATTTCAATCAATTGGAAAGAAATAAAATTACAATTAATATAAAAGGTTATGAAATAAAAAAATGTTTACTTTTAAGATAAAATCAGTTATTATTTGTTTTGCGCAAAATATTTGTATTAAGAAATAAAATTAGAATTAAATTAAATGAAGTTTAAGTAAAGAATATAATAGTGTTTAGTGTTTCAAATGGAGGTATAGGTACTCCTAATGTGTGCCAAATGCATAAATTTCATATAACTGTACGATACTATCAGCTCTATTATCACAACTATGAACGCCAGTCCGCATATAAGGACTGAAATGCCGTAAGGAATCCAATAGTGGTTATGATGAGTGGGCGCACAGTTTGTATTACTTTCATATCTATTATTCAAGCGCTCGGTATTTGATTCAAACACTATTTTAGTTATGAAAATAGTAGTCAACACAACGATTGAGACAAATTGGATGATTAGGAGAACAAAGTATAGCTTTATTGCATTCAGTTGTTCACTCATTACTCCGTATATAGCGGTCAGCGGCACCGGTAGGGTCAGCAAACCAATTAGCACATTCACGAAAATTGTTGTCTGGATCAGTATTGAACATAACAACAGATGAATTGCATTGGATATGAGAACAAAATAACTGACAAATGATTGACAACAGTTCTCAACCATATTCGACAACCAGTTTATTCATAACTTTATTCAAATTCTTTGCCTTTAATAGACTCACGAAATATAAATATTAATTATTATTATTATCAGTTAATCGCAAAATCTAAACATTGAAAACAGGTCTCAATTCTAACCAAACAATTCCACTCTATTTTTCAATACATATAATGATAATGAAATTGTTTGTAAAATATTTTTGATAGCAATTTATAATAAACGACATTTAAATTATTAGTTTGAATATATAGTGTATTTGTTATAAAATTGGTAACAATTTATAAATATATTGATATAATTAGGCACACTATCACTTATATTGATCGAAACAAGAATATTCAGTTCATAAGTCAAGAACAAAGTTTGAAAATGTTATAAATATTTGTGGTTTTCATTAGTAGTCAAAAGTATTAATATTTGTATAAACTTTAATCTATTTGTAAAATAAATACTATAATTATCGTATAGTTTAGAAACAGAAATATCGTTAAAACTGTTGACCAACTGTTGACTCTGACTGTGGTTAAGGAATATATGAAGAATAGAATGAGTTGAATACCAATGTTATAATGGAAACAGAAATTAAAAATAACTTGACTCAATCTCATTTATAATAATTAATGACTAACATAGATAAACTTAAGGTTCACCTAGACACTAGACATTTTCAAGATACTTTCTTATGAATATTTTCATAAAGATTTCCAAAATTATATTTAATTCTCTATAGTTTTCTGTGACTATACAAAAGAAAAGATATTTTGAGCCGTTATCTGAAAAGTACAATAATTTCTTTATACCGTAATTCTCGAACTGAATGGTTATTATGTTATAATATAATTCCTAAATCCTATCAACGCATGATTTCATTGTTTTTCTTCAATTTTTATCTTAAAATAAAAATCTACGAAATATAGAAATAAATTTAACAAAAGTTAAGTTTTAAATAAATTTTATTATAAAATCATAATTAAATTGAATAAGAAATCATAAATCGATACAAACTATAAAATGATGTCTAATATATAAATACAACTTTGAATATGAAATCCAAATCAAATCCATAATTAAATTGAATTAAATGTAAAGAATATAATAGCGAAAAGTTGTGCAAAGATTGTGTAAATTGATTTTGACTTTAGAATTGTCGACCCCTTTCCCCCAAGTCGTGGGATTTGGCCGGTTGGCCAACTCCGTCGTCGTATTGGTCGTCATATACGGCTCGGGCTAAGAGGCAGGCACTGGCGAAGTTCATGGCACGAAATATAACGCTTAAGAATAGACAAACCATAACACCAGTAGCTCTTTCGTAGTGACCGTTCCTCCAATCAAAACATCCCCATTTGGGTGCTTTGTCGCCGTCATTATCGAAGCAGAAGTTGGAATATCCGGTCTTTATGATCGCCAGATATACGCCATTAGCCAACAGCACAATCAGATCGATGCCGACCAGAACGGCATAACCCATAATAACGATGTGGTTGTAAAGGCAGACAACAAACAGACCGAAAATGGCAACTAATATACTAAGGGCACCTCCAGCATACTCGTGCCAGTGGCCAATACTCATTGATAAGATAATGATGGCCAGAATCAGGCAAAAAAGGTTCCCGATCACTAATAAAATTCGCATCACTTTTGATAATTCCATTTTTGAATATGAAATGATTGTCAGAACTGAGTTGTATTGAATTGTTGTTAATATTCTGTACGACTGTATAATTGGATTTAATATTAAAGAGCGCACAACTGCTGAACAACTATACTCTGTATGACTAAACTGTTGCCTCTATTGCCACACCTAAGCAATAGACATAATTATCATATTCTCTGCGAACGGTTCTAATGGCTAGATATGAACTTTGGGTTTAAAAGGTATGCTTATAAGTGCTGTTTAGATGTATTCTCAAGTAATCATATCTCATATTGTTATGGATTTTATCTTATTTTGAGTCAACACTAAGTTATTTAAACGATTAAAAGCAAAAATGCGAATATTGTTGAGCGTTATTGTAATACTTATTCCTTTACTAGTTCTGGAAGTCTATTCATATTATCTCATAACCGGAAGTCATACTGAAAGGGGAGCAGAACTGAGTGAGAATAAGATGCAATACATTTAGGGATATGCAAGGCAGTATAGCTAAAATACTCTCCCTGGGTTGTGGCTATTTTCCGATCATTTGACCCCTGGGTTGACGAAACATTGTGACAAATACTCTGAGTTTATATAGGCCTCGATTTTGTAAATTAAAATACTCCACACCTGTTACATTTTGGAGCTTGCACATTGCTATGTTATTTGAATTATCAGATTCGAATTCAAATCTAACTAACATGGATTCGATTGATATAAAAATAAACCATTTCATTGTGTTTACAAAAAATATTACAATAAATATGTTTTTATATTGTATTTTGAATTCTTTATTTCGACTAAACTGCTTGTCAGTGTGTTTGTGTGTGTCTGTCTGTGTGCTTGTTTTGATGGTCAGGGCAAATTGTTTTCAGAATTATTTTAATAGTAAATTGTATCTGGGATAGAGGACTACAGTATAATTGCTATCTTTCAAAATTCAGTATTACTGTACATACAAAGATATGACATTTCATTCTTGATTAAGCCGTAAGCAAACTAATAGATGGAAAATCAGTTTACAGTATACTGTATTACTGTACACTGTAGAGTAGCTATACTGTAGAGTCCACAGTATAGTAAAAGTTCACAATAATTTATACCCTCATAAAATATATATCATTAAATTCAGTTCATTGAGATAAACATTTATCGGAATTTTTAACTGAATTTTATTTATAAACACTGTTCTGACGAATGAATGTACTTTCGATATGCTTTCGGAAATATACTTCCCTACAGTATTAATGAATAATCTTAACTGCATTTAGAAAATCGAAGCTATAACATTGGAACTACCTTGTTCTAAACAATGATCTACAAACGATTGTATTCTAGTTTTTCTTTATTTAAATTATTATCGATTTTAAAATAATAATAAATGAAAAGACTTTTATGTATTGTATATAAGAGTAAGAATATAACTATTGTTTAAAATATTAAAAGAAATACATTTTATAACTTTGGACTCAGTTTTGAAATGAAGTCAAAAACCATTTGAACTGAAATCGAGTTTCAAAACCTTTTTCTTCAAAAGCGTTTTTCTCTCCATTTTCAGCAAACAATTAAAATAAATATTCCTTTAATTGATTAACGCTATTATGAATACTCGTATAATGAGAGACGAGAGTATTGATGTCAAACACAAATTGTTTGATTCCTTATTTTAAACATGAAATCAAAAGTTGTTTTACTTAAGAAGAATAACTTCAGGTATTATGTATTTGGGCGGCGATGAGGGCTGAGGGCTGACTGAGGGCGAAGAATTGCACATAATTTATACTCATTGCCTGAATCTAATATAGTATACAAACAACTCTCACCCAGTTTTCAAAATTAGGTGAAGAAGTTCTGTCGCATTCAATGCTCTTCTGTGTCTAAAATTCAGTATTTTTGGGTAAAGTTATAAATAGTTTACGTAATGCTAAACCTACTGCTCGAGCACAATTAGGAGCACATAATTCAGAGCAGCATTGCTGCAATTGAATTGAATTGATAAGGATATGAATTGTCGTCAGAGCACGAGCAGGTGTGGAGGCCATCACTGGTAAGAGTGAAAGAGTTGTCGACTGGAGCTGAAAAGGAGGGACTTCTAACCCAAAGCCGAACCAATACTTGTTTACGCAATAGAAAAGAGTTAAGCAAAGTCTGAATTGTGTGGAACAGACCGCATGCGTGACCCGACAGGTGCTCTTCAGGTGAAAACCAGTTATTAATTATTATTTTTATTTAATTCTTTTCTCGACTTAAGAAGATTTTTATTTTCAATTTTATTAAACTTCGCGTAGGATTCAGATGTGATGTCTATTCTGAATGAAAGGCCATTTGTAGGTGTAATCTAAGGAGAAATAGATTTTGTATTTGGAATTAAATTAGTTTTGCAAACAATTCTTCGTTACTAAAAATTACAGTTATTTTAAAAACTTTTATTTCACTATTTTAATTGATTTTGAACTCTTGTGTTGATAACTGTTCCGCTGTTTTGATGCTTAATTTTGAGCGCTCGCATGAATACGACTTTCACAATACGACTCATTCGTTAAGTTTTCAAACACTGAATAACTTTGTGAGTCGTTGATCATAATGTTGACCATCAGTACGGGTCCGCGCCTTATGGCCGATAGAACCGAATTCGAGAAGTCTTATGTGGATCTGCCCGGGGAGGGCAAGACTATATCGTCGAAAGAAGAGGGCACTAAAGTGTGGCGAAACAAAACTCGTCGCAAGTATTACGAATCGGTTCCCAAACCTAATAAAGAAAGACGTAATCCGGATATGGAGGCCATTGAGTATAGAAGTGATAGGAGTGACAGAAGTGATGCCATCAGATCCCATCGCAGAGCCATTCCCGTTACAGACGACCAAAAAATTGTTTCGGCCGATGAATTGGATAAAATATTTCTGGAAAGTGATCCGAAAGGATATGCGCTTCAGAACTGTCCGTCCTATTCATACATTCCAACGGTCAGAGACGTCGGTATTCAATGCAATCGCAAAAAGTCGAACAGACATCTGGACAGTGGGCACCTACACAACACATCCACAGACAGCAATGATAGTTGGGTTCGGGTGATCAGGTCATCAAATGATGGCTTAGTCACTGCATATAGTGATGTACCCCAACTCAAAACTGTAAGTCCATCGAAACGGACTCCGGTATCGAAACACGAGGTTTGGGACGAAAGAAGTTTACCTCAAAGTGAAGCGATTTATAGCAAAGTCGATAAAAGTAAGAAAAAATCGTTAAGAGAAGACATAAACAGAAACATCAGTTATGACGACCTGAACGACACTTATCCGACAGTCATATACAGAACGCCTCTTAACGAAAGGCGGTCACCCTCTGGGCTCAGCCATCACTCAAGATATACTGGATCTGAATACAGCACTAGTAAAAACCGGACGCTTAAGAATAAGAGCAAAGGATTTGGTTTTACACTAAACAGTGGAATCGATGGCCCGAATGTAGATTTGCCAAAATCGTCGCCTAAACTAAGATCTCGTTCTCTGAACAGATATGAAGAGCCGATCGCACGGAAGCCAAACATATTGAATGACAGTTTGTCGCGAAATAACTACAAGAAAGAAGTGAAAGAAGAGGTTTTGGAGGAAACCATTTCGATATCAAACGCTTCGAGCGATGAATTGGATTACAAGAACAGAGAATTCGATGAATTTCTTGAACCCAAGTCTCAGATCAGAGAAATAGATCGCAAACGCAATGAGATTTCATATATAAATGTTTTGCCGAATCAACGAAAACCGAAAAATGGAGACACATTGGAGTGGACCCGGGATGTCGACTACAGAAGAGGAATGGCTCAGAATGGAGTCACTTACCCATCGAGTACTGAACCCTCGTATTCAACTCTTTCTCGATTCGACAGCAAAAAGAAAGACTCAAAACCAGTGGAGTTCACACCCCCTCCCCGTCAGGCCTATACTCTGGACCGAAGACTTCTGAAAGAACGACAAAAACGATTGGAATCATTGGAATCATTGCCCGATTCGAAGGCAAAAGAAAATGTGAATTCAAGGCTTCACAGAAGTACTGCTGATCTGACCGAATACTCCAGGGGTGATGACCTGAGAGGAGGTCTGGCCAATGCTTATAAGAACCGACAGGACAAGAGGCCATCCTCATTGAACCGAATGTCTGCCATAAGGGAGGGACGGGTGAGTCCGGCCAACTCGACACCAGTACGTTATTTAAGTCACAGTCACCTGAACTCTGCGGGCAATTCCGCGCAATCGAGTTCTGACACAAACAGCGATACTCTGAAGAAACGGCATTTCGTTCACGACAGGGAACCAATCGTTATGTACATCCCAGCAGTCAGTCACCACAACAGAAGAGCTGAAGACGAACCGGACAGACTCTCAGGTATTCTAAGACCTAGTTCTCGCACTGGCAGTACTGCCAGTTCAGGCCTGCGGGCGGGCAAACAGAAAAGGCCGCCAAAGACTTCTGCTTCGAGTGATATAACGCCAACTAAACCACGAGATTATTCGGGAAAGTATTCAAACTATGGCGGACACAGACCTGCACACGACGAAGAACTGGACCAAATCGTCGAACTGAAAGACACGAAAAGTTTCGGAAAACTGAAAAAAGGAAAGAGTATTCTGAGTCGACGCCATTCCATCCCGAAAGACACCAAATTCCCGTGGCTTCAGAAGCTTAGGTCTAAAGTCAAGTTCAGAGAATAATAAGCAGACAATTGATTGCAATATCTGTCGAATAACATAAAAGTAAATACTAATCAATTCTTATGATTAATACCATTGAGGTTAAGGTCAATATCGACTCCAAATTCAATTAACGACTGCTTTGACGCAATTGCTATATAAAAGGCAAAAGTTTTGTTTGACTTTAAAGCCTCGATTCGACGACAATCTGTTTTTCTTCTAATTGTCATTATTTTTTATGTTCATTAATACTGTTTCTAATTATAACAACTTTTGTATTGATTTCTACTCTTATCTAAATTTTTACCACAAAAAGTGACATTTAATAAAATACTAGTCGTTTTGCGTTAAGAATTTATCTCTAATTTGTTGTTTGCAAAGGGAGAGAGAGAGTGGGAGAGGATGTTCAATAAATACTAGGATTGCCACCCAATTGTTATGCGAATAAATCAATTGTGACCTCCAAATGGGTTATGCAAAACAATATGACATTAAAATTAGAGAACAATGATGTGAATCGTATTGAAATAGTGAGCAGTTAGTGAGCCGTACAAACCATACAGACCCTCACCTCTCTATCTGACAGTGCATTGAGTAAACTGAAAGTCAGTCGACTTTATTAATACTAACTATGAATATCGATATCTAATGGTTAACAAAATTGCAAACAAAAGACTATTTATTTATAATAATCACACTATTTATCAATAATAAACTCAAAAATTGTGGTTATGATAGACAGACACAGGAGGTTACAGTATATACAGTATGCATGTAATGTGCAATTATTGTAATGTACTGTACTGTACTGTACTGTACATGCAACTTCTACAATAATGTCGATTTGCAACGTAAAGCTCAATTCATAAGCAGAATTAAAGCAGAGAAATAGACTCAATATTCAGCACGAATTTGGAATAACTTTTCCTACAATTCCTACAGAAATGTTAATCAACGCAAACAATGATTTAATAAACAAAATGAATCATTAGTTGAATAAAGAAATTCCTTTATCATTATTCTGAGGAAAAAATTGTTTGAAAATATTTTACGTTCTCTTTATTATTATGTTTTGTAAAAACAATTAATTTTATTTAACAAATCTTTAGCTGAAGTATACGAGAAAATAAATAAAAGCTAAAGAACTAAAAGGCTATTAATTAATGGAGAATTTTGATCACAGAGCTGATGGCGCGACACAAACGGCAGGTGCAAAAAGCCATTAGATGTAAGACGAGATAACAAAGATCTAAATTAACCCAAAATGAAAGTACATATAAGTCAAGTTCAATATATTTAATTGATTCGTGTGCTTGGGATCCTTGAAGATGAGTCTGAATACAGACATTGCTTTCACGCATATTATGTCTTCGATTGTCTTCTAATACAGTAGTCTTTCTTCTCTAACTTTGGTCTAATGCTTGACTCTATTCTCTATTATTAACAACTTTTATCTAAATTAATAATTACAGTATATATCAGAAAAGACAGCAAAAATGTAAAATAAAAATATTTTTAAAAAAATAACTAATTATTATATTTAATGATAGGCTAGAATCGCGTGAATACTGATTGAGTACAACAGTAGTGAAGTTCATTAGAAGAGTCAGTTTGAGTCAGTTTACACATCAATTCTTTTCAGGAATTTTATCGCAGAATAAAAAATAGTTGTTTTCAATGAATGACAAGTTTTAGACGAATCAACATATGTTGGAGTACTGTATAATTGAATACTACTGAAGAGTATTAATACCACACAAGTTCTTCATATCGTAATAAATTCCAACTCTAGCCATAATTAAGGGATTTTTTTGAGTCATAAATTATGACCACTTTCTTTAGAAATGAAAATTATAGATTCGGCCAGGGGTAGGACCCCATCACCTGAAAAGAGAAGAAAGGGAAGGCCTGGGGAGTCTTTACTAACAACGGGAGTTAAAGATAGTCTGCCGAAACTGATCTTGACTAACAGACCTGGTTTAAGCACCGAAAAGTGGCCAACGATAACAATGAGAAGTAGTGGACCCAAACTGGTCTTTACTGGACATACTTTCAAGGCTCGAAAGTTGCCGACATTAACAATGATTTTTTCTAAACTTTTATTTAGAATTTGCCCCTCATCTTATAAATCACAACCTGATGTTCGGGTGTGCAAGTGCAATTTCATTATTCTTAGCCGACCTGCTTATGAATGAACATTCCGGGGAAATAACATCTTAGACGAGATGTTAAACTCTATTTAGTATTATAGCATATATTAAAAGGAAAGGTATTTTCCCAGTCTTTGTCTTCTTTTATTATTTCAAATAATTGTGTCTCAAACCAAGTCAAGACATGAATAACTGATAGAAAGACAATACTTTTGATCCATTTGTTTCATTCAATTTTAAGAGATTTTAATAATCATTCTAAAAATGATCACAAGATTTATCAGTTTAATAGTTTGATTTAGAGGTACGCAAGGGGTACAGTAAAAAATACTAATTTAGGTTGAAACTAAATATTTTTCAACTCTTAAATTGAGGACAAATTGTGTTGAAAGCCATAATTCTTTGACCACTCTCTCAGTCTTCAAAAAATCAGATTCTAAGCTATTCCCTGTCCAGATGAGCTTGCTCATACTTATTTTAAGTGATAGGTTTAGCTATTTTTATGAGAAGATCATTGAGAATTCGTCGCATTCAACAAATTGTTTTTACCCTTATTTGGATTTCTAAGCAAATATCAAAATCACTTCATTTTATTATTTTTATACCAAATAAACGTCAAAAGAAAGAGAAGTAAAAATCGGATAAATATTTCTTCAGTTTTACTGAATTTCAAAATTGATTCCTGACTTATGTTATCTGTAACTGAGTTTTGATAATGAAATCATTTTTATTTAATAGCAGTTAAGATAAGAATTCTTAAAATTGATTTTTCTTCAGATTATTTTAAAAGACTTTTGCGAAACATTTAAATATTTATACATTTATTCATAACTTTTGATTCTTTGGGTTTTTATTAGAAATACGTGAAACAGGTTTTTATGTTATGTTATATGCATTTTGGCCTCAATTCTAATGCATTTAGAGTTGTTTTGAATGAATGATCTGACCATTTATGGCATATGTATTCGCAAGACTTGATTTGAATGACATCACATAATTATATAATGTTTTTCAAAACCATTTATCTGATAGCGTATCGATTGATATGAAAACTGTCTTTATTTGTAAAATACTTATTATTAATAAATGATTATAAATGCCATTGAATTGAAGTCGATATACACTATGATTGAACTCATGAACAAAATCTTTGGCATTCAATGCAAAGCTTAGCCCAAACACTGCTAATCAACAGAAATGTTGAGAGAAGGTGGGTATCATTTCATTCAAATCATGGTTTGCAGAATCACTCAGATACTTCTCTTGAGTTTGTCCAAGTTTTTTTACATTATTAACCATGCTACAGATATTTTCAAATCCTAGTGTTCAGTAGAGCTAATGTCAAAGAAGTCATAGTCTGAATGTTCAGATCTTAGGGGTCTTTCACTGATCGAAGTTTGAGCTCGAGTTTAGAGTCGAAAGTTTGACCAGTTTTTAGTTTTTTATTGAATTTTATGGAATTTATTAATAATAAGATTATTCTTGAGTTCAATCACTGTTCAAATTCTTTAAAATAAATGTAGTTTGAAAGCATCTTGCAAGTACTGTACAAGCTAAATTTGTTCTGTATTATCTGTTTATTTGATATGCAATAGTCAAGTGATTTAGGAATTCATTGATTTTAACTTAAAATTTTAAATATATTGAATGTATAGAAGGAATGGAAGGAAACTATTTAATGAATAATTAGATCCGGGTATACATTAAGAGACCAGAAGTGTAAGTATAGGTAACGGCTTTACAGCTATTAATATACTGCTATAGAGTCGGCATCTCTTGGTTTAACTCTGTATTCATAAGAAGTAAATATCAGTCGAAAGCCATTTGTGTTTCTCTTCTCTTCATTCGGACACCAATTGTCACAAAAACAGATCCGATGTCTGAGTCAGACCCGAGTGCTCGGCCTATGCATGGCTTCCCAGAGGGCATATTCCGGACCAACTTCACAGAGATGTTCGGAGGCCTGTTCACAGCCCAGTGCCAGACCGGCAACGCTAAGCCCAGGTGTGCGGACTTCCAGATGAATGCCGTCGAGTGTCTCGAGGCTTACGGCGCCAAACGGGGCAGAAGGGTCTGCAAGCCCTTCCTCGAGGACTACATGGAGTGCTTGCGCGGATTCATTGAGGTATGCATTGCATACAGTACTGGTCAGTGCATACTGTGCTGTCAGTGCATACTGTGCTGGCATAGCATTCATTGTATTTGTCTTACAATTCATTTCTATTGACTTTAATTCAATTCATTTCCGATTCAGTCAATTGTCAGCTAATTATTGATTGAATCAAATGAGTGATCAATGACTTGATTTGATAAATGTTTAGTCAGTGTGTGTGCCTGAGTCAATGTGCCCCATGTACTGTCAACCCGGGGCCTAATGTCCAGCTTATCCTTTATTTCGTGTCAAACTCATGACTCTTGAGTCAGAACTTAGAGAAAAGTAACCTTTACTCCATTTATTTCCGTCGATGCCATTGCTGACAGATATAACACCGACTATGAAACCGGACCATTGCCTGTGCGTTCTGCACATTCCTGCTTATAGTGACTGCAATTTTACCAAACATTTGACGCGTATTAACAATAATTGCTTTCTTTAATCCAATCCAATGATTGTAATGTAGAGTAGGAGCACATCCGCACAGTTACATACAATTATGAACTGACTGGTCAATTGACCCTTTGCCCCATTAGTTGAAGACAAAAACTTTTGAATATTTTTGAATATAATTATTAATAAATATATGAATGAATTGATTGTAAGAACAGATGCAAAGAGTGAACGAAATGACTAAAGAAAGGCTGAAACAAGTGATGAGAGGAGAGAGGAGTCTAAACAACTATCACGACAAAGTGAAGCCGCCCAGGGATGCGCTCCAGTTCGGCCCTTTCCACACTTAGACAATGCATAGCAAGCACCGGATGGACGGGACGAGAGAGTAGTTTCCAATGGAATAGACTTTAATTACTAACGATTTGAATGTAAACTCAATTTAAATGCAATTAAAGTGAAGACTAGTTTCTGTATTAAAGTATAGAATAATTAATTGTTTGTAAAATATAATAAAGTTTTAATGAATTCTAAATAAATTGATTATTCGTTAAAATATTCGACAGGTTTTGAAAAACGAATTTTTAAACAGATTATCCGAATTATAAGAGTTTGAGTAATAGTTTTGGCGCAGAGAATGCTTGTGCAGCAGATGTTGGTATTGTTGATGGTGTCTGTGCAGCAGTATTGCTGGGCTCTGTTGCCGCACAGGTATTACACTGAACTTGCTTTTGTAGCGGTAATGGTTGAGAATATTATTAGTGCCCATCGAATGCAAACCCATTCCACTGTTTATGTACTGATAACTCATTTTATTGGTTTGTTGTTTGTATTTGGAGGAGAAGTGACTCTCATTGAACAGTGGGTCTGAAGAGTCGATCCATTTGTATATAAAGTCATAAAAATTAATTTAGAAAAATTGAGGGAATGTTGTGTTGTGTGCATACTTGTGCCATACGATGAGTTGCCTGTATTTGAATGCCTGACATCAGAGACGGCATTCGGAAATAGAGAGAGACGTCCGGACAGAACAGGTTCGTCATTGTAGTCATCGTTGAGTGATTCCATATAAGATTCTGCTATGAAGTGGAAGACTGAGGAAAGGGAGACAAAACGAATAAAGTGATTAAGTGCTGCGAAATGACAGTTACAATACTAGCAATACTAATGATATGAATGTTTGTAACAATGATTACGACTTATATTGTATACCATTTTCTACATTAATGTTGTCTTTGACCGAAGTCTTAAAGAGTTTCCATTTGTGTCTCTTCACTAAACTCTCCACTTCTTCGCGTTTGACAACACTCTGATGAGACAGGTCCATTTTGTTCTGGACGATAGCCATAGGAATGTCTCCGCATTCGTATTCAATCTTCTTCTTCCACTTCTCGATACTGACAAACGAATCGCGATCTGTAGTCGAGAAGACTATAAGACATGCGTTCGCTCCTGAAATCCAATTTCAACTCAGGATTAAAGAACTGTCTTTACAGTAGATCTTATCCATTATTATGACTTAAGTTATTATTAATGTTAATCAAATATTTGTGGACTTATTTCTACACTAAATCCCGAACCCATACCTCTATAATAAGCTTTAGTGATTGCATCAAATTCTTCCTGTCCTGAAATATAACCAGATATTAATGTAATTAATGTTTCGATGTTTTTATGCATTCATTCATTCATTAGTTGACTTTGGGTACAATACCTGCGGTGTCCCAAAGCATTAATCGCATGTTCTCTGATTTGACGCTAGAATTGAATTCAAGAAAAATGTTTTTCAATGTCTCTGAACTCAAAGGAAATAAAATAAAATATTCGCTAAATATTGATAATACTGTATAATAGAAATTTCATTCTGTAATATACCGGACAATCCTCTCCATAAAGTCCACGCCAAGGGTTTTCTTATATTCATTGGAGAACATTCCTCTGCAGAACCTCTGAATCATTGAACTCTTGCCCACAACTCCATTGCCAACGATTACAATCTTATGATTAATAAATTCATTGAATATTTTATTATTAAATTTCATCTATTATTGCAATTCATGTATTTTAGCCAAATTTTTAAAAAGAATGACCCAGTTTCCAAAAAGGAAAGGGCAGATTGAGTAGGCAACGGCAAGTTTGAAAAACTGCAAAATGGAACTTGCTCTACAATTTTCTATACAGTACACAGTTAGATTATCTAACTTACAGTACAAGCTAACCTTTTATTAAGCCATATCCAGATATAAAGTAATTTTTAACTCCGCTTTGAAAAAAAGAGGAGTATATAGTTTCTTCGCCATCCTCCCCCACCCCACCCCTCAATCATTACTCCTTATACAATATAATACTTTAAATGAGTCACATTTTATTTGTATAATATCATAAAGTCTATGCATTCTCATCAACAAGTTTAATGTCTATGAGAGTGTGAATGCATCCAATTCTGCACTCCTCTCATCAATTATAAGTACAATACTTCAAAATTTTAAAATATATTGAAATGAAGAAAACAGATTATTTTTCATGAATTGACACAGGTGACATTTAAAAATTACTAATGTGACATTCTTAACATTAGTAATGTCTTACCGCGTTTACAATTTGGCTTGCTAAAATTCTGTTGACTCTGAACTATATCAGAATAATTTTGGACTATTTATTATCCCAGTATTACTATGAAAAGGTTGAGGGGAATTTAGCAAGATATTATTTATCATCTCTAATACAACCAGCATCATTTTGATACTAAAGGTTAGAGATTCTAATGAGAGAATACTTTTGAAACTGATTTGCCATAAAGTTTGCTTATATACTGTATTGTATTAATACTGTAGTACTTATAAACTCATGAAAGCAATTATTAAGTTCTCATTGAATAGCGTGCAGTCATTATCATATGAATGGCTCGATTCGGAAAAGTTTTATCTTTGAATTTTATTAGAGATGGTATAAGTGAGTAATGTAATTGTCAAAGTGGCACAGGTAATTTGGCACTTAATTATTTTGGCATAAATCTAAAGGTGTTATTATTAGACTAATATTATAATTTAGGAACCATTTTGCCTCCGGGCCAATCACTCGATATTGTGAGTAACCAATAATTAATAAGCCTTTGAGTAAAAGTATGTTTGGTTTCACTCATTATCTTAATTATTGGTTGTATAACAAGTCATTGACTGAAATACTGATCCTATTATAAAGCAATATATATTTGACAGACATTTCTCATATTCTTTAAGTTTAAACTCATTTCCTAATCGAGAAATCAAATTATATTTTCTGAAAAAAATAATAAAACAATAAAACAAAAAACCGAATAAAATTGAATACTTATTCTTAAAGTGAAGAAAAACAAAAACACTATAAAACAAAAATTCAAACCAAATAATTGTTCCGGGAAATATAATTGCACATAAAATGGTTCTCACCTTAATTGCCAGTTCGTTATCTTCGTCTCTCATTGAACAGTACATCTTCGTTGATATCTCCAACTCTTTAGGAATAATAACGATTAGATTTGAATAAAAATTCAAATTTTATTCTTTTCGAACCAATTATTATAATGAATGAAAAATTTTGAAAATATTGAATATTTTGAAACTATATTTCGGATAAAATACACAAAACATTAAACTTGATTCGACTGATACCGAGAGTCAATTATTCAGCGGTATATGATGTGCACAAAATGCACAGATAGTCAACATTTCTAACGCTTGGATTGGTTTGAAAATAAAACTGTGAGAACTCAGAACATATTTGTATCAATATATTGGTTAACATCAAAATAAGACCATTATTTCAAGCATTGAAGCACTTATTGCGTAAAAAATTCGGAAAAAAAACTTAACAAAACATTATATTTATAGAAATCATAGGAATGTTGCGAATGGAAAGGCGTTTATAGTTTTGCTGAAAGTTGTAAATCATATGCAATCGAAACAGTGGTAAACAAACAATTCATACGATTAGTTCGAATGTGAGCTTACATTCGGTTTAGAGTTTAGAGAATTCATAACTTATTCATAAGAAATGAAATAAAAGCAGAGCTCAGGAGTGAACAGGTTTTAAAGTATTGGGTCTTAAGAATGAGCACTATATTTGATACAAATAATGTTCGACTAATGCTGTGCACAACTAAATCGCTGCACTTTAGCTCCGAATCATTGACCTTCACTCCACTAATGGTTGAACGAACGACCGATTCTACAACAAAAGGGCTGATCGTATGGCGAAGACTCAAACCAGTCATAGCTCGCGGACATGAAATACATTAATGTCTTATTGGATGAGAACTGGATTTTATTGTTTAACCGCTTATTATATGCATTAATACATAATATGAATACAATATTAATATATAGAGTAATGTATTGTAATGTATGCCTCATATGATATATGGATTGGGTTTACACTCGTTTCCACTCTTTTACATACATTTCATTCAATAATAATATTAAATATAATTAATTAAAACAATGTTCTCATAAACTCTAATACATCGGACATGACATGAGTTACCAACTGGTGAATGAGCCGAACCCACCTGAGCCCACATTTCCTGAAAGCTTTTTCTTTTTGACTGTCGTCTGTCTGTCAGTCCTCTCATTCAAATCCTTACTTCTCTTAATAGAGTCCAAATCAATGAAAGACCCGATTCCTCCTCGGATTTGCTTCAGTTCAGTCTTCTTCTCAGTGGCCATACTCTGACGCCTGTCCTCCGCTTCTCTGTCGACTTCTCTTTCTTTATTCATCTGGTCCTCAATCTCTTGGAACGGATCCACAAAAACAGTAGTTCTAATGATTTTTATTGTTTCCAAAGGTTTGTCTTTACTGTCGGTTTTGATTCTTTCCATTTTGTCCAATACCTCCAGACCTCCGACCACTCGACCGAAAATTGTATGCTTTTTATCCAAATGCTTACACGAGCGGAATGTTATGAAAAATTGCGATTTGTTTGAATTGGGCCCCGAGTTAGCCATACTTAGCACTCCCCGCCCTTCGTGACTATATTGCGGTCTTATCTCATCCTCGAATGGTTGGCCAAATGCAGACTCGCCTCCACTTCCTGTTCCTAAAGAGTGAAAGCAATGTGGCTTTGGTTACACTTTAATACAATTTTAGACTTTTTAATAGGATTTCGATTTTGTTTCTATTAAGCCTTTCCTGCGGTTCAGACTAGGAATGGCCACTGAGAAGTGCATGGGCAGAATACCCTGGAGTATGACGAAGACATGCATTTAGGTCTTTTGACCAGAATATGACCCATATTTGTTCCATTTTAACCTTTCACCAAATCTGAGTACAATTAAGCGCAATATATGGTCGCAAAGCCTGAGGTTTGGAAACACTGTCCATCAGTGCCATTATTGCGATCATTGACTCCTAATCTTGGAGTGCTTTACAATACAATCGGAATATTCAGTCATAATATTATACAATTCATAGTTCAGAGACATTACTGAAGTCTGGAAAATCGCTGCAATTGATTCAGTGCTCATTCATTGCCAATCTTTTACTAATATTTCTTTTTTAACTAAAAATTCAGATATATTTGGGGGGACTTAAGGGTTGAACTCATTGTTTCTATTGAATACCTGTACAAAACGTATAGAATAGTCATATATGTGTACATAACAACAATCACCAAGCTTGAATTTTTGCTGACTTATTTGACTCATATATTTCAATGTGTTATTTATGAATATTTCAAATATAAACTGAACTAAACTAGACCAGGAACAGATATTAATAGTTACTGTACAGTCAGACTCTGTACTGGTCTTATTTGTAAAGCAACAAATAATGAATGTTAGCAATAATTGCCCCGGTATGCTGTGATAATGCAGTATTACTACAGTAATATTGATCGCACTCTTATTGATCAGACTTTGAGAAAATAATTTCTGAATATTTGAAGGACTGATAGGAAGGCCATAATTACCGGTCGGATCTCCCGTTTGGACCATAAAGTGTCGGATCATTCGGTGAAATACATTGTTATTATAATAATCTGTTTTACAAAGTCTTATGAAATTATCGCACGTTTTGGGCGTTTGATCGCAATATAACTCAACGTTAATGTCCCCCAAATTGGTGCCAATCCTTACGTATCCCTTCTTTTTCACTTTCGAGTACTTAACCAAATCCTCGTTGAGTACCGCCGGCTCTAACGCAGACCAAATCGGGTCCATTGCTGTGGAAGTGAAGGCCGCGGCCACCGCACCGGTCGAGTAATGGGCTGAATTGAATTTGTCGGCTTTGACTTTGGGCGCAGTGGGTTTGGCGCAGTCGGCCTCTTCTCTGTATCGGTTCCTGTCCTCCCGACGACTCAACTCCTGGAGTGTAGAACGCGTTTCGTTATTAATGTTCCTTAAGTTGAGTTTGGAATCGCTTTCGTTGTCCTCTTCTAAACGCAATTCATGTCTAATGTGGTAGAAGTCGCAGACATTGAACTTCTTTATGTCTTTCGGGTCTTGTATTACAATTATGTCTTTCTTAGCGAACGGTTCGTCACTCAACAGGTCTTTCATATGCTTTGCCTTCAGATTCAGTTCTTCGATGGCTTCGTATGAGAAGACATTGCCTGTCGTTCTTATGGCCACTATATGTGAGTTCTGAGTGAAGACTTTGTAGAGCACAGGGCAGTGGTATTGGCCGTCATTGCTCTTATGGAAGTGCAGTTTCACTAATGACTTCATATCCAGTGTCTGTCCGTCAAACGGATCCAAACCGTACTTCTGGATGAAGGGAACGATGTATTGCAGGTCATATATCACTCCCTTCTCATTACAGTACGGGTGCGAAAAGGGCTGTAGGGATAGCGAGCAGTGATCGTAAGGCAGTCGTCGAAACTCCTGGTCTGCCGTCGCGTCCAACAGAGTCTGGCCGGCAGTGCGGCCGCCGTAGAGAGTGGACCACTCGGTGCACGTCAGGTACAGTTTGTCCTTCTGGTGCTGTTTCTTACCCATGTCTACACTTGAGGGGGTATTGGCTTCAGATTATCACTTAATTGGAACCGATTTCCAAAAGGAAACTAATATTTATTGAAATAATTGAAATTCAATTGAATTGAATGAATGGCAGAACAGAAGCAAAACATTAGATAACGTATAGTATTATTGCTATTATTAGTCACCCAATGGTCTAAAAGGCGGCGCTTTTGATGTGGTCTTTGAAATAATTGCCAAAAATTCAAAAAACTGTCCAAACATTAAAACAATGTTTTGAATGCTTTTAATCAATTCAATCGATTTTATGTTTGATTTTATTCTTAATATTAACCATAATTTCTGTGCAATTAATGCCAAATGTGTTCTGTATTTGATTTCATCGAAAAACAAAAGTTTTTTATCGGAAAAAAGCGAAAAACAATCCAAAGTTTGTATGAATTTCTGGATTCAATTGACAGACCATCGCCTGAAGTGCTGACAATCAATGGCACAGTCAGTGAAGAGAAAGCGAATGTAAGCAAGAATTGTGTGTTTTCTCTACTATTCTGACTGCCATTCAATGGCTATTATATAACCATTGATTGAATTGACAGTGAGTTCAATGTCAGTCCAATGCTATCAATGCTATGACTGAACGCAATACTAGTCATGCGTTTCGTTGTTTTGCTTTCAAAGAGTCGTTGCTATGAATACAGACTTCGGATCAGGTTTTATATGAATTCATTCAATCGATTGTTTGTCTATAATCTTAAATCAATTCAAACAAATATCGATTTAATGACAATAAACTGTTGAAACACTTGTTTGCGACAAAGAGTTCGCTTTTCTTCTTGTCTTTCAATACTTTAATTCTTGTCTCGTATTTGAGTGCAAATCAATTATTGCTATGAATGCGGGTTTCGATCCGTTCTTACTATAAGTTTGCAATTATTAATCGATTTGTGATTATTTGTATCAATATTTGACAATAACTCAAATTTAAATATCAAACAGTTAACACCAGAATTACACAAACCATTAGTTGACCCCTCAATACATTAATATTAAAATATTACCTTCCCTACCCTCTATACGATTACCCTATTCACCCTTTCACCCTCCTTAAATGGTCGAACTTGCTCATCTCTGGTTCGACCATGGTCATATCGTCGCATTGGAATGGATTATAATAAGACAAATTGAGAAATAGTTTATTTGATGTTAAAAATGGTTTTTAGTTTACAGTAGTATTATTGCCAACACTGACAGTGACAGCTAAGCGCAAAGTGAACCTCATGTCGGTGTACCCGGGGTATAGAGACAAGACGAGGTAATCAAACATTATTTGAATGGATTTTAATTCGGCTCAGTTTTGGGTCGACTCAAACAATTCAATAGCTCAGAGACTTTCGGCGGACAGATTTGGGCAGCAGTCGCTTAGAATTGTCATGGACCAGGGTCGATTGGTCAACTGGTCATTAGATTTTTTAAGTGCTTTATATTAGAGCACTATAAGTAGCGGCTTATATAAGAAAAATGAGGTCCGGCTAATATTTATAATCAGATTATGATTGGTTCAGTCAACTTGGTCATGTTTCATTCCATCTCAACAGCGTGCTATAATTTTCATTATTCTACCTGTGCCAATATTGAGAAAGACACCGGATGTGAATTGCGTGCTATAATTGGGAGGTTATATTGATATCTCGATAATCCATGAAATGTGTGGCAGACATGCTTTGCTATACTATTTGTACTATTGATCCGCAATTGTATTCATATATCAATAGCAGAGTTTGGAAATTCTCAAATAAAACGGCACTCAAACCACTCGATTGATATGGTTTGGGTTGAATCGACTATTTCTATTCAAGTCTGAAAAGATCTTGGCGTTGCCGGGTCTGACTATCGGTGAGCTTATCTGTGCTCATACTTTGCTCATATCTTCTAATCAATTATCAACCAGTAATGAGCCAATTGAGTGAAATTTGTTTCATAAAACAGAATACTATTATTGAGTAAAACTTATATCGATTTTACATTAATATTAAATATGATATTAATATAAATTATATTTTTATCGATTGTTTCGCTTATATTATATAAGAAGCAAAGAAACAGTGATCTCACGGCTTGTTCTTGCGTTCGATCCAATTATGTGCTTTACATGACATCCAGTCATTTGATTTCATTATTACAATAACTATTTAGTACATCTGTCGGCGCTCTTAACCATAGAAATTAATTTATGGCATGTTTTCACTATTAGTCGCAACACAAACCAAAATTGACTAAAACTTATGGCAAAGAAAAATATATAGAAAAGTCTGTTTCACTTGAAAAATGTGAAGAACCCAATGAATTGATGGTAAGTCTTATAAGCATTAATTGTCAATACATTTATTTATTTCTTCTTTGACTCTAATTAGAGGACATTTTTCAATATAAAAGCTTTTCTTTCTTTTTGTTTTAAAGCAAAGCAAAGAATTTGATCTAAAAATGAACTTTAAATTAAATATATTTCAATTTCACTCTAATATAACTGAACAGTTAGGAGGAGACGGTCTGTTAGGCTGTTTCGGTTCCGGTATTCATGACCACAGACGCAGACAATTAGCAGAGGAACGACATAAGGATTATAATGAATTTCTCGAACAGGTATTGCATTTTTACTTTATTTGTTAGTCTCTCTGCCCTTTGGTTACATAAAAGATCTAAAATAGATATAAAGTGACGAGAATTGGGTGAAGAGAACGATAATTACATTCGCTTTTTATATTGATTTTTTCATTCATTTTTATAAGAAATCGAAACTCGAATCCGAAAAACATAAGAAAAATTCGAAAAGAGTTACAAAAGTTGTTTCAAATTATAACGAATTACTGAATGAAAAACGAATTGAAGAACAAAAACACAGAGAACTCAATGGTTTCGATAATTTCCAAGACATGGAGTTGAATGAAGAGACTGGAGAGGCAGAAGACCCAGGCGTTGGAAATGGATTTAAAGTGTCGACAGTCGGTTCGTTCCACTGTTCGAACAATAAGTTTGTCGACACTTATATAACACCCAGAAGTCGACTCTTGGCCACCCATTCGAGTCGTTTGAATGCAATTAAATACAGAGAAGAACTGCGAAAACAAATCGAAGAAAAGGAAAGAATGAAAGCCCAGGAAAGGGAACGGATTCGGTTGGAAGAGGAAGAGCTCGAACACAGAGTAGAAGCGGAGAGATTGAGAATGTTGAGGGAGTATGAAGAGGAACAGAGGGTTCGGCGCAAAGAGGCCGCAGAAGAGTTGAAGACCAGAGAGAAAATGGCGAAACAAATGCCAAACACTAACAGAGATTATATGATAGGCTCGACGTCTCCGCTCTCTCTGTTGCGCAGCCCTTCTTATATGCATTTGCGAGGAGTACGAGCTCTGAGTCCGTCCCCAATAAAAGGACTCAAAACGAGACGATCGTTAGCCTCAGCTCTGAACGAACAATACGTGCGAACAACTCAATCGACTGCCACTCAAACCACTCCTAAAAGTAGTGCTCAATACAAGTCAGACCTGACTTCTGCCGAATTATCTGATTCCGAGCCCTCGTCTGAGAGCGAAGAGGACTCACCGAATGATAAGCAAAATAAAGGTATAAATGATTTGAATTAAGTCTCAATCAATCAATCATTCATTCATTGGAACAGAAGTCGAGTTTCGTAAACGAGTTTTGAGTCGATTGTCTGAAGTGCGCCAAATGATGGAAAGCGATCACATCCAGATGATGGAACAGCTCAGACACCAACAGGTCCAGGACTAGCACTGATACCACTATTTTATATAATATTTTACTATTCATTAGTTTATATATAAATTAACTTAAAATTTAAATAATTTTTAATACTTTTATATTCTTATCGATTGAACTAATTTTAATGAACGACTGATTTGTAAACATATTTTAAACATATTTATATACAATCAGTACTAAAAAGAGTTTATTTCACTTTATTTTTGTTAATATTTAAAATTCATTTAAGAGATATTCAAATTTTTAAGAACTTTTGAGTTCATTAGTAATGCCATTAATAATGGGTTTGTTTTGATGAATGAAATTATATTTTTTGATACAATATTTATAGCGAAACAAAGTCTAAAAAAATTGAATGAATGGAAAAGTTCTATAAATTTGAGGGCATTTTGAGTCGATTCGTATGATAACTGGTTTCACACAAACCATCAAACGTTGCCATCGGTTTCGATAACAACTGTGTCGTCGGAATCGCTTTTTATTCGCTTAGCCTTCGGTTCTTCAGTCGAAACAATCGCACTGTCACTACACTCGGAGTCTTTAACGACTCCGTTGTCGTTCTCGGCCTCCAATTTACGTTTGGGTGCAGTCGTGTCGACAAGTTTGACGATAACGGCAGTCATGTTATCACAACCAGTTCCGTCTCCGTGAGTGTCCGGCGCCAAACATACTCTAAAGAGCTGTCGAATAAGCGGTTTATTAAAAAATTCAAATAATTTAATAATCATTCGATGACTCACTTCATCACAAATTGTCGACAATTTGTCTGTTCTTTCGATACGTTTTGCGACAAAATCGATGACTTGTTGTGAAGTCATTGAATTCCTGTGCAATGAATGCAAAATACAATCAATTAATACAAAACAAAACCAATTGAATCCAAATTCAATACCAAATGCCGTCGCAGGCAATGACCATAAACTTGTCGTTCGGGTGCTTCAGCTCAAGTGTTCTGATATCTGGCAAAGCAGTGATCATCTGATCCCGATCTGAGACCCGTTTGTTCTTTTTGTAGGCGTGGTCTCCGATAGCGCGCGAAAGATTGAGGCCTCCATTGACGCGCCCGTCCGGAGTGACTTTGCCCCCGGCCTTCTCCACTCGACTGCGCTCGACCTCATCTTCTGGTTTGTGGTCGACAGACATTTCGACTGCCTTTCCATCTCTGGAGACAATACATCGCGAATCGCCCGCATTGGCCACAACCAACTGATCGCCTCTGAGGAGAGCCACTACTGCTGTACACCCGCTGTCATACCCCGGCCTCTCATAATAAGGAGGCGGAGCTACACCTGAATCGTCTTCATCTGACTCTTCGTCGGACAGGTCTTCTTCGCCGTCATCTCCTTCTTCCTCCTCCTCAGAGCTATCCCTGCCTTCGAAGTCATCTTCGCTGTCGTCGTCATCCGAATCGTCTGATTCGTCGAAGTCTTCCAAAAAGTACTTATAAATAGGTTTTGGCGTCTCTTCACTGCTGTCTGTCGTAGAGCTCGGACTCACTATTTTGGGGGTTTGACTCATCTTTTTCTGTTTGCCCTTTCCTTTGTATGGCAATGGAGGGGAGGTCTGGTCAGCACTAGTCTCACAATTGGCTTCATTTGTGTCAGAAATGGAATCGTTTTTAGATTTGCTTTCGTTCTCATCGTTAGGCAAGTCGTCAGAACTGGTGGGCAAACAGTCTGTGCTCTCATTGCTTGAAAGCAGTTCGCCGTTGGATACACTCGACAACACTTCCGATTCATTCGTTTCTTTTATTTTTTCCGAATTCGTCGCCAATTCGTCAATCGGTTCCGAATCAATTGAATCCATTTTGTTGGTGCTGTCGGGCTGGGAGGTCGAGTTCGGCTCACTATTAGTCACACCGTCGTTATCAGCCATAGAACTCGAAGGGCCAGTAGTGGAGGAACCGGTTGTGGCACTAGAGGAGGTGCACTGGTCTGCCGTCTCTTCAATCCGATGGTTGAGCTCTTTGTTCGCATTCCTCTTAGCCCTCAAATACGGAGAAATCGGTTTGTCTTTAGTATTGATTTCGTTCCTCATATGCGTCGGCAGAGAAAGTCGCGATTTAGTGCTCGAACTGGAACTACATTCTGGTTCCCGGCCTTCAGGTTCTGGTGCCGGCGTCTGGTGGTTATAGCGGGCCATTAGGTCTGCGATTGGAATATCTGCCTCTTCTCGCAGAAGAATGGCTTCGTTTATCTCGTCTTCGGTGTCGTCCCTCTCGTTCTCCAAGTCCTGACTTCCGGACAATATCTTCAAATCATTGATCACTTCCTGTTCTGTCAGTCTTTGGTCGAACTTCAGAAACGCTTCTTCGAGACAGTCATTCAGTCGATTGGTTTTGTATGAATTCAAAGACTTTATGAAATCCGGCAAATGTTGTGCACAATATTTGGCCACTTCTTGACCTCCGTGTCCGTCAAACACACCGAACAAAGAGGTGTCGGAGTCGTAGTCGACGATCGCTATGTGTGCGTCCTTTCAGACAAACAAATACTCTATTAATCAATTCATATGAACGCGCATTGCATTGGCCGAGCATTGGACCCAATGGCCGACCGGTGCCTCACCTCCTGTCCGACCCGCCAGCCCTGCATCGAAGCGGCGCCGAAGACCAGTTTGTCAGAGCGTCCGTCCTCTGCCTCCAACTCAGTGTTTGGTGTCGACAGATATACTCCCATTCCGTCCGATACTCACTCGACTCAAATGCAATGGATTTCTGGTCTTTCGGTGATTTGGGATCAAAACGAATGAATGGATTGAATGAAATATAAATAGTATTCAAAAGCCTTTTCCAGACATTGTTTACCAAAGCGTTCGACAGAATAGTATCTATGAGTCTATCAGTCTATGAGTCTATCACTCCATAGACTTATAGAGTGAGCGACTATTCCTTGTGTTTGCCATAACTACCACGTGTTTAGTCATAACCGGCTATACTGTATGTGCTTTCCCTTAGAGCACAGTTAACGTTACGATATATTTACTAATTTATAAACCCCTTCCATATTATAATACTGTTAAAAGTAACCCAACTCACTTTATGATGACCTGGTATATTATAGATAATTTTCAAGTTTTGTTCCAAAAAACTTCCCAATTTTGTTTAAATCTAATCTAGGATATAAATGCAAAATATTTTGACAAACATTTGAGTTTTGTTATTCGACCTCATCAATCGAGAAAATCTAGAAAAGGTCATTTCAATTACAGTGCTGTTTATCTATGTCAGTGTAGGCACAAATATTCACTAAATTTATTATATTGATATTAAGGGGAAAATAAGGACTGGAAGGAGAAAATTCCTGACAATGTTATACTGTATACTGTATACTGTACAGTAGATCCAATTTGAATGCATTATTGATTGCATTGAAAGTTAATTGATTTCAATTAAGTTATCGTTTGAATGATTTAAATATTTTCTTAAAACAAATATTTATTTTTCAGTTAATTTCATACAATTTGTGTAAACAGTTGTAAACAGACATAAAATGGCTTTAAATCAATTGAATTACAATTTGAATCGATTTTTATGTCAGAATTCAATTCAAATTTTAGGTATTTATTGATTAAATCAAATCAAATAAAACATTAATTTTATATTCAATTCATACGAAGCGAACCGAATGGTCTGCAAAAGCCCGGGTCAGTCACAGAAAGGGAAGAAGAGGCCGCCCAAGCACTTGAAGCTCATTCACATCCCCGGCCAAAAAGTAGAGGAAAGGACTATTTTAGCCAAACAGAAGTCACTGAAATACCACCCGGGCTTCAATGTGAGCGCACATACAGTCTTACAGTATATGTGTGTCCAATGAGTGACCCATTAATGCATACATTATTTCACTTCTACTCCAATCACAGGTGGGTTTGGATCCGAAGGACAAGAGTTTGTACGCCTTGTGTTCGGGAACTGTGTTCTACTCCATAGAGAAATTCAATCCAAACCCGAAGAGTCAGTTCGTGGAACAGTTGTATAGTCAGCAAAGCGGACCCATCTATAAGAAGTACATCCATGTGATCAAAGACAAGGATCCGATCGAATTCAAACTCATTCAACTCATATAACAATAATATTAATAATATTACTGTTTATTCATTTCAACCCTTATTTGTCTTCTTTTCAACTCTTTATTAGTTATACCAAAAATAATAGACTTTTGAATAGATTTAATGAATTGGCTGACAGTAACTGTCCATTCAATTGACATAATCCGGGTTCAACTTATCAATGTTTGCAACAGTAAGACAAATGACTGAATTGTAGGTCACTGTCACTCACTCTCTAATCAGATGAACGGAATAAGTCTTAAGAATTACTTATGAATTGAAAGACAATTATTTGAATGAAAAACATCTTATATTTTGGCGAAAAAACATTGCATTCGTTTTGAGTTCACGAATAGCGAGAATAGATTTTGAGCCAAATCTTCGATAATATTATTCTAATTCTGGATTTTTAGTGAAAAATCTTGTATTTTATTCAACACTTATTCAACGTTTGCTATATTCGAGACATAAAATGTTGAATACAATAGAATTGAATGAAATGAATATCAAATAATTGCTCTAAACTAACAGTGGTTTGTCTGTTAACTACTCTAATAAGCAATAAGCAAGGTTGCATACTGATTGTGACGGCTGAGTCATATTAATAGTTCTGAGAACTTGTTTGATCGACCAATACATTCAAAGCCGCTTATAATTCACTCGCATTTATGTAACACATATTGCCTGCACTGACAGTGTCTGACAGTTCTGATTCGCTTATTTTAACCCGGGTTTAGGTTAGGTCAGGTATTAACCCAGATTCACGAGAATGGATTCGACTGCACCCGACGTTCTCTTATTAACCGATTCCAATGTATTTGTTTGAGTAATTGATACAATCGATTGGTTCGGATGCAAATTGAATGCAAACTGAATGCAAGCAAAATATAATCGCATTTATTCTCATAATTATTATTAATTATGAATGCATTCAAATGGGCGTCACTTCCAATAACTTGACTATAGGTTGGCGAGTGATAGAAGATTCTGAGGATTAGTCCCACAATTGAAACAAACTCTTCAATTGTGTACTCACTCTCACAGTCAGTGAAAACAAAGTTAAGAATAAGTGATCGAAAGTCTACCGACTGTTGAATAGAATTCGTAAATACAATACAATAGCGATAATTGCCGTCAATTGACAACTTATAGGGTATTATAATAGTAGTGTTGAAAGTGCTATCGAAGAGAACAAGAGTTTGCAGACAAACAGACTATTAATATGATATGAGAGAAGACTAGCAATTAAACGTCTGCTTACTCTATGTGTTCTGTTCTATGGGTTGCAGTCGACTTGTGAGTCGAGTGGAGTCGCGTTAGTAGTGCTTCAAATGATTATAGCATTTAATAGTTTGGTTGTGCGCTCACACACACAGGCAGACAGACAGACAGACGGAGTGAGAGCAGAGCAGAGCAATGATAGAGTGAATGCATTGAATGCATTGAATGCATTGAATACACGCCACGAAAAGACACCAAAACATTGCTGTTATTGAAAACATTTAAATGAATTGATATTTGTGTTCGCCTTAACTGTTCGTTAATAGCTATTAATAACAGTTAAATAGCACTGAATTTAGACATTAGTATTGTATTGGTCTGAATACGGATATTAAGCTATTATTTGAATACTAAAGCAATTATTTAGTGTTTATTTTGGCGATCGTTTCAATTGGTTTAAAGACTCTGCGATTGGATCAGCATTTCATCCATCGATTCATTGATAAGATTGTCAATAAATATGATTATAATAATCAGTATTTGAGTTATAATAAGAGCACTGATTGTTGGCATTCATTGATTGCATCGGAAATGATATTAATATTAATTAATGAGAAATCAAGTCTTGATTTCGGACTCAAGTATTCAAAACAATTATTGTGTCAATAATGAGACGAATGGATACTAATTGTTGTTATTATATTAATTGGCAATTAATCACTAATAATAATAATAATAATAACAATCAAAACAATAATAAATTAAATATATTTTCTCCTTATTATAGAAGTAAAGTAAGACTTAGTATACAAGAGATTACATTCAAAACAAACTCATAAATAGTGTAATAATTATTAATAATATTTTAATTATTATTTTTTCTGGTCTTTTGATTGCAAACAAAAAATTATAGAAAAATTATAGAAGTTTTTTGTGATTTCTTTATTAGTTTTTATTCAAAAGTTAAAACAATTTAATTGTTTTTTATTGTGATTTTCAGTTTTTTCGTCTTTGGATTTAGTTTTTATTTTTTAATTGTATTGAAAATAATTTCGGATTTTTTTTAATATCAATCGCGAAATTGAAAATATATATAATTTTTTGTTTTATTAATTGATTTAATAATAATCGCATTTCATTAGAAAACATGAATTATTTGTTTACGATTTGAAAGACTTTTTCAAAACTTATTTAATTTAAATAATAATCTATTCATTCGTTTAAACCATTCATTCCTTTAATAATCTGAAGAGAATTCCAATACAATTGATATCAAATCGATAGCAGATAATGGTTGACAGCAAAGGCAATGATAACGAATCCAAGTCCAACACCGATGCAGTGGACGACTCGGAAGAAGAGAATGAGATTCTGGAAGAGAGTCCTTGCGGTCGATGGCTTAAGAGGAGAGAAGAAGTGAAGTCTTCGCTTAACTCTGATCTTAGTCTTATATTAATTGATTTATGTCTTGATCTTACTGTCCGACTGTCAGGTCGAACAAAGAGATATTCCGGGAATCGATGCGACATATCTGGCAATGGATACCGAAGAGGGCGTAGAAGTGGTCTGGAATGAAGTCCGCTTTTCCGAACGCAAGTACTTCAAGACGAAGGAGGAGACCATCAATGAGGTGTTCGACCGACTCGTCCAGTTAGAGCACCCGAACATTGTTAAGCTCCACAAGTATTGGGTTCATAAGGACATAGAGAAGCCGAGAGTGATCTTCATAACGGAGTATATGTCGAGCGGATCACTGAAACAGTTCCTCAGAAAAACAAAACGAAGTTTAATAAAAATGACTTTAAATGTAAGCACCGGTCGATTCGTATAATTCCTTATCATTGATCTTATCCTCTAATCGGTTAAGGCGTGGAAGCGTTGGTGCACTCAGACCCTGTCGGCGCTCTGTTATCTGCACAGTTGCCAACCGCCTATAATTCACGGCAATCTGAACTGCGATACGATATTCATTAACTACAACGGACTCATCAAAATAGGAGCCGTAGCTCCCGATGCCATTCATAAGCACGTGAAGACAGTTCGGGGCGATTCCAAAGCGAATCTGCATTTCGTTGCGCCAGAGATCGGGTGCATAACCGATACGGATAGTGCAGTCCTGTCACCGGCGGTCGACATATACTCGTTCGGTATGTGTGCCTTAGAAATGGCGGCCTTAGAGATCACAGTGAACGGGGAGCCGACGCACATCACCGATGAGGTGATCGACACTACGATCGAGAGTCTGGACGTTCGGCTGCAGAAGGACTTCATTACGCGTTGTATTAACAAAGATCCAAACCAGAGGCCGACGGCCAGAGAGCTGCTGTTCCACCCAATCATATTTGAAGTGCCGTCGCTTCGTCTGTTCGCAGCGCACGTCATAGTGAACACCCCTTCCTATCAGCCGACGGAACAGTTGACAGAAGAGGTGATCTCTAGAGTCCTGTGTCTACAGCAGGAAAACGACAGAGTTTTGGCTGAAATCCGACACAACGACAGTCGCCCTAACGTTGAGCTCAAACAAAGTGATTCACCGAAAGTTGAATTCGAAAAGTTCTTCGAAGAGGTCAGGAACGGCGCCTTCCCTTTGACCGCAATCGTGACCACTACCCGACCGCCGCTTATTTCTCGTCAGCGAACTATGACTCCGGAAGTGTCGGGTGAGTCGACCAAACCGTTGAACAGTCCAGAGAACCCCTACGACGAGGAAACGCGACGTATTGTTACCATAAGTTCTACTCTCGAACCTCAAGCCGAGGCCAACACAAGTGATAAACGACTCGTGATATCTCTTCACATTGTTTTCGACGACGAAGTGAACAGAAAATTGTCGGCAAAACTCGATTCAAATGATTTGGTGTCGACTTCTTTAGCTCAAGAATTAGTCTTTTATGGACTCATTCATAAGGTTTTAGTTCTTATGATTCGATTGTTTTATTAATTATTCTTCTCTTCCACTCATAGGACGATCACTCGATTGTCTCGGATTTGTTGTCTGAAACTAAGGCTCTGTTTGAGAAGTCGAGCAATCATTCAGTCAGTTGTCAAAAGTCACAACAACTGCAGCCAACACAACAACAACAACAACAACAACAACAACAACAACAACAACAACAACAGACTAAACCCGTGCCGACTCAACAGCCAATTCCAACGCAACAGTCAATACCGCAAACGATTGCGACGCAAACCCAGCCATCAGTGCCACAACCGATTGCACAGCCATTACCACAACAAGCGATAGCACAGCTAACACCGCATCAGGTAATACAGCAGCCGATAGCACAGCCAGTATTACAGCCAATACCACAACAGTCTACACAACAGTCAACTCAACAGAGAATACCGCAATCAGTACCCAAAGCACAGGCAATACCACAGCAGATTCCGATTGCACATCCAGTTGCGCAACCAATAGCACCAGCTTTGCTACAGTCTCTACCAGTCCCACAGCCAGTGGAAGCGTCAAAACCAACAGTGAGTGGACAACAAATCGCAGTCCAAACGCAAACAACCGAACAGTCAGTCGAACACCGAATCGGACGACAACCACAACAACAGGTGAAACAACAGTCAACTCAATCACAAACCCAAGAAATGCCGGAAAGAGTAGGGGAACGACAAACACCTGCAGCGATACCAGCAGTTAAGTCGACAGAAAAAGAGCCGACAGTTGTCGCACAGAAACCGGTTGTTCGGCAATGAACGCCATTGAGTGCCAAATGAGTGTATAATTAGCTTAAAATAGAAATTATTTCTAATATGATATGCAGTACTGAACTCAAAACCAACTGAAATGTGCCTCAAATTGCTTACAATTAATACTTATTTAGAAGAAGTCATTCAAACAGAAGTGACTTTTGTAGCGATGTTTGTATTGAATGTCGTTTCGCATAATTTTTAAAACAATTTTTATAATTAGAAGAAATAACTCATTAATTAATTTCGAAAAATAGATTAAGATTTGTATAAAACAATACAAAAGACAAAACAAATGACAAAATCTTATATGAAATGCAAATTTTTTCATCAAATTTAGGTTTGTTTTAAAAATATTGTATTTTTTTCAAGGCTTAAGAATATATTATTATTTCGTTTATAAAAATATATATTAAAATGTATTTTATTTTAATGTTTGAATGAAATGAAAGTTATTATTAAATATAGCATTCAATCAGACATTTGAATTAGAGACCGATTTTTGCTTAATTGTCTCCACTTTTAAGATTAATTATGTTTTTTAATCATTGAATGATTTTTTCTAATTGAAAAATGAATTGATTTGAAAGCGATTGTTATTAAATCATTTGATTATTATAATTATGTTTGAATAAAATGAGCTTATATTACATTACACTGATTACAGAGTATATGCACACTGTAGTCAACATATCCTATACTGTAGTCCTCACCCACGAACTCAGCTCTGATTTTCCGCAATCAAAACATTTTTCAGTTCTGGCTATCATTTGTGATACTAACTGTTCAATCGTCTCCAATCATGCCCTCAGAGACTGCCAGCGCAGAGGCGGCCACATCTGTGCCTTCCATTGTCTCCGCAGACGATGAATCAGTTTTCCCGAAATCGGTATCAATTGGTTCAGACAGTGATTCGCCAATTCTATAGTCTGTTATGCCGTCTCTCTGCGGATCAGTGCTCACAACCGAATCACCCGCCGATTGTCGACACCATAGCAGCACTTTCTCAGATGTCTTTCGCCGCAAGTATTGAATTGGTTTTCAATTTTATGGAATCAGTATTAAGTGAACAGAAATAATGAGTTTTAAAGAAATTGAAAGCATTTTGAGTAGAGTTTAGAAACAGTTTCACTCAATTGGTTTGAATGAGTAAAACGTCTTCATTGCAAGGGTTGGACCAAAACTTATGGAACAGAAACAGAACTTTCAATACAACAACAATCAGAGGACAAGACCCGACTTATGAGCCAATGGTTTGGATACAGACTTTGTCAAGATATACTGTACAGTACTCGCTGGTAATAATAACCTTGGTGCTTGTGATTCTTAAATTCAATTATTTTTAAATATTTTATAAATTAAAACAATTGATTCATACGATAAGAACCAGCGATTGATTCAAAATCTGGTAGTTTATAGACATATTGAGCAAAGAATTGAATTCAATACACATTTGTCTATAGATTCGGGTTTTAAAGGCATTTATTTTAATATCAATCCAATGAACAAAATAATGAGAAAATCAAATAATAATCAGTTATTTGGAGTTAAAATTGAAATATTGTTCATATTCTCTGTCAATGGACTGAATGAACAAATATTATGCGAATAATAAAAATCGAAACCATTTTTGAATTCCGAATATTTTATTCTAAAAGTGGTTCCTATGGTCTGAATGTCTTAGTTCTGAAACAAGTAGTCATAAACTGAACTCAAGTATTGAATATGTTTTCACGCTTTCCATACTTTTGCCGCTCATTTGTGTCTGTCTTTCGCCAACTCTTTCTTCTCATATCAGTTCCAATGTGTGCAACCATTTCGGCCAAAATTATTACAAACTCTGATATTTGCCTAAAAAGTCTGTCAACTCATTGATGCTGTCATTCAATGATTTTCTGTCCACAGTTTGGCCGAAATGTCCGCTAAGTGTCTGACTGTCTGTGCATTCATTGCTGTCATTCATAACATACATCCAGTCCTTCTGTCACTCATTGTCCGCTTTGAGTAATAAATGTCTTTTCGTTTATACGAATAATCGAAGAACTTCTCAGTCATTATATCTTTGATGTCTTCCCGAAGATTGTGCTCCGGATTAAGCAATCGCTTCAAAACTGCAATCAATTCTGAATTCAGTTCGTCGTCTGCTATAGCGTTGGGCATATTTGCGTAGATTAGGTCCAAATGGTTGTCGAAAAAGTCAGACATGAGTTGCAACTCTGTATTGTCGTCCGGATGTGTGGGGAAGGGGTGATGAAGAGTTGCCAACTCGTATGCAATGTTCCCGAGCATCCAGACATCTGCGCGCCTGATATCCTTAAGCACCTGCCGCTTGGCCATCTCTGGCGGCCAAAAGGTAACGGTTCCGCAATTGACTTGTCTTTCAATCAGCACTTTCTGCTCAGAAGAGTGGAAACAATTGTCGATTGTATCGAAATCTGTTATCTTTGCCACGAATTCAGATCCGATGTCTTTCCTAACCATAAGAATGTTAACCATTTTCAGATCCAAATGAGCGTAACCGCACTCATGGATGTGTTTCAGACCACTCATCATATCCAGTATTATTTTGGACACCTGTTCGCAACTGAAGTGTAATCCACACAACGCCTGTTCTCTTAGCACCTGTAGTAGATCTGATTCGGCCAATTCCATAGCCATTATCGGATAGTTATTGGCTTTGAGTTCATATACTTTCAGTACATTCGTGTGCTCTAAGCGCCTAATCGTCTCTATCTGTTCCCGAACCAGCACTTCTGTGCCACTCGTGGGCCTCAATAGGTTCTGTTCGTTCCTAAAGAAGAACTTTACGGCCACTGTCTGGCCATTCATTTTGGCACTGAATGCCGTTCCGAATCCACCACAGCCTAAGAATTTGTCCAAAACTATGTCATTCAGAGCCAGAGTTTTCATCGAATCAGTAATTAATTCCAAAATTTCTTTTCGGGTTTTCTGTTCGTTCAGAAAGTCTTTTACTTTCGATTCGTTTGCTTTGATTTGTTTCCGCATTAACTCTGAGTCCACTTCTGGTATAACCACTTCTGTACTGAACATTGAGTTCAGTGTAACTGATCTTTTGGTTCGACTGTGACTCCAAATCTGGTCTTTGAGTGCTTGGCAGGACAAGCGATAACCGGGCGCCACCTAGGCTCT